>SNQJ01S0050122.1:28391-46807 GCA_010110895.2 Picea sitchensis
AGGAATTGATTGGGATTTCAACAATTCAACTATTGTTGACTTAAAGAAAAGAAGAATGAAATTTGAAGGTGATGGCCTCAGGGTCATTGTGCCTCTTGATGTTGATGAAGGTCACAGATACACAAAACCTATCAGGGAAGAAGACCATGCTTATGAACTAGAGAATATATATAAATTGATAGCTAGACAACAAGATTACATTAATCCTACAAAAGACGAGATTTTGAGTTGGCGAAGTGAAAGTGCATGCTCATCAAACTCAGAATAAGCACTAGAGAATTGGAAGAACAAAATGTATGAAGTTTCTATGAGAAGTTGTGCCAGATTGACCAAGGATGTTTGCTGGATTGGCAGAGAAATAAGTAATATGCCCACATTTGATGGTTTAAATCATTTAGAAACATTCTTATTGGAATTTGAAGAAATTTTACCAGTACAACAAAGTTTGTTGGAACTAGATGAATCCTTGAAAGGAACTCCAACAATATGGTGGGGAACAAACAAGAAGAAGATTGCAGAGTGGGTACAATGTCATACTTTGATGACAGTGCTCTTTTTAGAACAAGATTAAGGGTGTGAAGTTCAATACACAAGTAAGAGTTGTCTAAAGGACCATGTGTGGAGTTGTGAGGAGGCCAGGAGAAGAATTACTAAAGAAAAATGGGTGCATCAGTACATTAACACTTTGGATACTATGCCCATCAACTGGTATCTTCAAGAAAAAATGCACCTCACCACTTTAGATTGGTATGGTATGAATTGGAACTTTATAGATACATTTTTATTTGAAAGTCAGTACCCCACAGTAGATCAGTCTTTACAAGTTGTAAGACAAAAAATATTTGAAGAGACACCTAACCTACGTTTGGAGAAAGAATAAGATGAATGGACTGTAGCTCTTCAGAAATTACAGGGTTGTTACAATATCAATGATGATGAAGATGATGATCCTAGGATTGTGAACATCGCAGAAACTGAAGGAAAAAGAGACATAGAAGGGACAAGGATTGAACTACCTTTCATTGGACAACCAATTAAAATCAATAAAGTTAATATTGGAACATAGCAAGCACCTAAGATGGCCAACATTGGAGATTATTGGGATGATGCCACTATTGATAAGATTATAAAATTACTGCATGAATATCAGGACTTGTTTCCAACCAAGTTTCCATACATGAATGGAATTAAAGGGCCTATGGTAGAAATGAAGATCCCACTGAAACCATATGCAAGTCCATTCAAGAAGAGACCCTATAGAATAAATACCAAGTACAAGCAGAAATTTAGGGTCGAACTAGACAAAATGTTGGAAGCAGGAATCACAGAACCCGTTGAAGAATCAAAATGGATTAGCCCTATCATGGTCCAAAATAAGAAGACAAGAGAGATCAGAATCTAAGTAGATTTAAGGAAAATGAATGATGCATTCTTACATGATCCATTCCATACACACTTTACCGATGAAGTGTTAGATAATGTAGGAGGACAGGAAGTGTACTCCTTCACTGATGGATTTTTAGGTTATCACCAGATCATGATTGCTAAGGAAGATCGCCATAAGACCACATTTGCCACATAATGGGGTTGTTTCCATTATATTGTGATGCCTTTCGGATTGAAGAATTCATCAGCCATCTTTTCCAGGGTGGTGGTCGAAGCATTCAAGGAGTTTTTACATAAATGTTTGGAAGCATATTTTGATGATTGGACTATCTTTAGCTTATTAAAAAATCATATTGAATGTTTGAGACTAATGTTGGATAGGTGTTGGTAATGCCAGATTTCCTTGAACCTGAAGAAGTGCATCTTCCTTACACCTTTTGGAGTATTGTTGGGACACATTGTATATAAGAAAGGGTTGTTGGTAGATCCTTCCAAAATTTCCATCATTGTTGATCTACCTCCCCCTACTTCAATTAAACAACTATGCACTACACTGGGACATAGTGGATACTACAGAAAGTTTATCAAGGGACATGCATAGATAAAAACACCCATGGAAAAGATTTTAAAGAAATATCGTTAGTTTGAATGGTCAAAGGAATGCTAGCAGAGCTTCAACAAACTAAAACAGAAAATGGTTACTACACCTATCTTGGTTTTCCCATATTGGAGTAAGGAGTTACATGTCCATGTCGATGCTTCATCCATTGCATTAGGAGCAGTGTTAGCACAACCAAGAGCAGGAGATATTGACAACCATCTAGCCTTTTCTAGCAGGAATCTATCTACAACTAAGATAAGCTACATTACCACTTAAAGAGAAGGTTTAGCTATGGTGTATGTGTTGCAGAAGTTTCGACACTACTTGTTGGGAGGGAATTTTAAGATGTTCAATGATCACTCCGTCTTGAAATACTTAGTCAACAATCCAGTGTTGGGGGGAAGAATATGCAGATGGATACTGTTATTCCAGGAATATGACTTTGAGATTGTGGTCAAACCAGGGAGAATGAAAAAGGGACCTAACCACTTATCTAGGTTAGAACATGGAGAGGAACCTACCAGTTTGGAGGACACACTACCATATGCATAGTTGTTGGCCATCAGAAAGGTTTATGATCATTTCGTCGAGATATTTCAATACCTATCTATAGGAATGGCACCCCGCAAGTATACAATCATTCAGAAGAAACAACTGCTAGTTCGCGCTGCAGATTTTTCACTTAAAGTTGGACAACTATATAAGATGGGGCCTAATGAGATGCTGAGGAGATGTGTTATGGAGGCAGAAAGACCACTGATTTTGTAAGAAGCACATGGAGGAACCATAGGATCACATTATGTAGGGAAAGAAACAATGCAAAAGGTTCTTAGAGCTGGCCTCTAGTGGCCCAATTTACAGAAAGATGCTAAGGAATACTACAGAGCCTGCGATGTATGCCAAAGGGTTGGGAAACCATCCTGAAGGGATGAGATGGCTTTAGCACCTCAGCTAACCTTACAAGAATTTTATAAATAGGCCATTGATTTCATGGGACCTATCAACCCACCAGGGATGTGCACAGGAGCTCGATACATCATCAATGCGATAGAGTATTTGAACATAAGGGAAGAAGCAAGAGTAGTTAAGGACTGTAGTGAAAATACAACTACATAGTTCATATTTGATGATATCATAACTAGATTTGGATGCCCAAAGATCCTTATGAGCGATCAAGGTACTAATTTTATTAATAATACTATTGAAGCCTTAACTCAGGAATTTGAAGTCCATCATCAGAAGAGCATGCCATACCACCCACAAGCGAATGGTACAGTCGAAGCTTTCAATAATATCTTCGAGACACCGTTGACAAATATTTGTAGTGTGAACAAAGATAATTGGGATTTGAGAGTGCCAACATTACTATGGGCATATCGAACTACTTGCAAAAAAAATGATACTGCAAACTCCTTTTAAGTTATTTTATGGCCTAGAAGCAGTGGTACCTATGGAATATTTAGTTCCTAGCTTAAGAATTGCAACATTTATAGATATGGATGACCCTTGCGTTGTTCAAGAGAGGCTCGTGCAGTTGGTAGAACTAGAGGAAGACAGGTTTATTGCAGGATTTCATCAGTAGGTACAGAAGGAACGAGAGAAGGCCTACCATGATAGGCATATCAAGAGGAAAACATTCAAACAAGGAGATTTGGTGTTGGTATACGACAACAAGTTCATGAAGCATCCAGGGAAGTTCAAGACACATTGGCTTGGGACATACAAGATTGCCTATGTTACAGAAGGAGGATATGCGTAGTTGAATACTCTCAATGGAGAATGGAGGGAAGGTTTAGTAAATGGGAGCAGGTTGAAATTGTACTACGACAACCAACTACCTCACAACTCTCAATAAAAGAAAAGAGGAAGGGTCTAGGTACCAGGTACAATTGAAACTAGGTACCCGATACAGAAAAGACAGTTTGCACACAACAAGGAGGAATAGAGAAGAAAGCATAGGATGCTCCACGCAGTCTGAAGTCAAAGTTGAACTTAGTGGAATTTTTTTTCCCACAAAGGTCATCCAAGCCTCTAACAACTATCACATTTTTTTACTTGATCCCGCTAGTAGTTACGAAAAGTTGGCCACCACAGGCCTTATTGTAGTACCTTTCTAGATGTTGTGTAGAACTGAAAATTTCCTCTGAAGTCTCCTACATGGGCTGCAATGATGATATCCTCCTGCTCATGTTCTATCACACATCTTCTTAAAATGTCATCCATTCAAATTTTGTATAAGTATATGTTAATGATTGTGAATGCTGCATATTTCATGGATAAACTTTATTTCTATTTGTTGGGAGGTCCTCGAGGGCCTTTCCTTTTTCTAAGAAATTGGAAATGTCTTCTAAATATTTAGGGGCAACTTCAACTATAAATAAGTGTGCATCTGTAAGGTCATCGTAAATTCATGTCATATCTTCTCTTGTTTCTAGTTGTGAAAGGTGATCAGGCTGGACATTATTTTTCCTTGGTCGTATGATTATGTTGAACTCAAAATCCTAAAATAATAGTAACCAACGAAAAATATTTCCTTGATGAAATGGTTTATTGACCAATAATTTCAATGCTTGATTGTTTGTAAAAAATGTAAAGGGATTTGCAAGTACATAGGGACATAACTTTTGTAGAGAAAAATTCATTGATAGGGATTCCCTTTCCATATTTGAATAGTTTCTTTATGATTTATTCAGTTTCCAAGTTGCATACACATTTGGGTGATCCATTGTGTCATTGTATGGCTGAGCTAAAGTTGACTCGACAACTACAATGGACGCATCAACATGGACATGAAATTATCTCAAACAGTCTGGAAATTTGAGAATGGGTGCTTCAACCAACTTCTTCTTTAAAAATTCCAAGGATTTTTGGTAGTCTTGGCTCCATTTGAATTCAACATATTTTCGTAAAATCTCATCCATTGGGAAGGTGATGTCTGAGTAGTGGCGTATAAAATTCCTATAATAAACAATATGACCTAGTAGAATTTTGAATTGTTTTTTATTCATGGGTGGTTTTAGATTAAGGATAATCTTAATCTTAGCCATGCCAACCTTTACCCCATTATGCAGGAGAATCGTAAGCAAGCCAGCGAAGAAAGCACAAGAGCGGAGGATAGTTGGATATGCACCAGCGCACATTTTGAAAATCATTTTGAATTGTAAGGGATAAGACATTAATGTAATATCTTGAAAGGATGTATTCACATTTATGTTTTGAGTTGTAATACAGATATTGAGCAGTTTCTCTCATCTATTTGTTGGAGGAATTTATTGTATTAAATGTAAACTAGTTGTAGCTTTTATTTCGATTAGATAGCTTAGAGTGTAGGAGGGAAAACTCTAGAAATCTCCATCACATGTATTGTAGGATGATTCTCATTGTAAGAGAAGAGTTGTAGAGAAAGAAAATAGAAGAAAAAATATTGTAGAAGAGTGTATAAGAACATAGATGATGTTATAGAACTCATGTACAAATGCACTTGGATTAATATAAGGAAGCTTTGATCCAAATTTCATGGTGTTTATGAATTCTGTTTACATCTGTTGAATGGTATGTTTACAGTTAATTTTGGTCTCCGTTATGCATTTGTTTCAATGTTGTGTGTATGTATGATTTGATGATTGAATGTATGAAGTCTTTGAGAGGGAGAGAATGAGTTTCAATTGTTTCTTGTCATGGGAATTCCTACAAGGGGTGTAGTGAAGGTCACGCAAAGTGTGCGTTGACAGTTTCTAAGTTTTACCTCATAAAATCTCAAGAGAGATACTGTTGTTCGCATACCAGTAGAAGTGTGATTATAGCACAAAGTTGTGCAAGGAGTGCGCAGGCAGGTTGAAGTCTTATAATTTTCCAAACCAAGTGAGGGGCTAAAGGATTTCTCTTTCAAGGAGTGCACAGAAGAGGAAGACGTCAGATAACCTGAGGTTATCGTGAGTACCACAAGGAGTGTGTGCAAAGAACCCTTGGAATTATTGACTTTGCAATAGAAGCCAAGTTCATAAGGGATAGAGACTTCAAGGGATTCAAAGAAAAGAAGAAGGTTGAAGTCACCTCACAAAGGTTGACCCTAGAAGAATTGACACCAAGTCCTTTGGCTTGGATCCATGGAAAATCTGAATGAACGGTGGAGCTTCTCGAAGGGAGGAATACCAAAATTTCGTGAGCCATTCGATCTAGTAGGTCAGCGGAAAGGAAAAGGTTGATAACCCTTTAGCATTCACAAGACCATGAGGAATAGTATCTGTTGGATCTGGATCAATGGGATTCATTGGTCTCTTGAGTTCAGATCTTGGCATTTCAGAAGTCCAGAGTTGGAGCATTAGGCTTACCTTACACAAAAAGTCTCACAAAACGCAAAGATGTGACACGATCATGGTCGTCGATCGAGGAGGAGGCACAAGACCGTCAGATATGGTCTTGGGGAGAGGTCCCACATTGGGTTTCAGGGTTTTGGGGATGTGGAGTGTTGGGTTTGTATCACGCCAATACCCCTGAAATCGTGATTCATGAAATACATTTTTGGATAAAGGTTGTGGTCACATTGGTTGGTCACGTGGGTAAGAATTCACACCTAGTGCTTGTTTTCACAGGTCTAGCTCCTAAGAAGGACCTGTGGTTACAAGTGTGAATATTCTAGTTGGGAATCGAAGAGCCATTTCAGCTCAAGGGGAGATTACGAACGATCCTTAGAACAAAAGGTCAAGAAGAACCTACCGAGGTAGGGGTGTTGCACCAGGTGGTATCAAAGAACATATTTTGAATCTCTGTAGTAAAGAGAAGATTTGAACAATGCTGCCCAGAAGATGTCAAGATAGACCAATGCCCGATCTAGCCGTGGAAAGGGAAATGAGAGAACTTTGTGCTCGATTAGATGAAAGTGAAAATGAGGCTAGAGCCAAAGAAGAAGTTGTAGCTGAAGGCATTACAGAAGAATGTCCAATGTATGAAGGAAACCTAGATGTTGAGGAGCTTCTATATTGGTTTAGAGCTCTGGATAAATACTTCAATTATGAATATATCGAAGAAGATAGGAAAGTAAAACATGTTTTCACTAGACTAAAAGGGCATGCAACACTATGGTGGGATGAACTGCAGGCTGATAGGTGTTGCAAGGGAAAAAAGAAAATCAAAAGATGGGATAGGATAGTAGCAAAAATGAAGGCCAATTTTATACCCAGAGACTATCAAATTAACCTGTTTAGAAGAATGCATAATTTGAGACAGAAGGGGATGATAGTGAATGAATAAACTAAAGAGTTTTACCGACTGAATATCAGAGAAGGTCATCACGAGAGTGATGATGAAAAGGTCGCCAGATACATGAATGCTCTAAGATATGACATTCAGTATGAGATGAGCATGGTGATAATCAGAAATGTGGAAGATGCTTATCAGATTTCTCTGAAGGGAGAAGAAAAATTGGCTCGAAAGCAAGGTCAAAGGGGTAGAGGTAGAAGTCAGAGCAGAGGCAAAGAAATGTCCTAGGACAGAGTGCAAAATCCCAAGGATGAAGAAAAGAAACCTCATAATAACCTAGAAAGAGGAGGAAGCTCACAGAGACAACAGTATAATGACAAGAACATTTTTTCACGAGCAAGAGGAAGAGGTGGAGGCAGAGGAGGTGAGATAAAGTGTTTCTTTTGTGGAAAGATCGGACACAAATATTTTGAATGTCCTGATAGAGAAATACATGGAGGAGGCAAAGCTCACATTTCAGAAGCGCAAAGGAAAAATGTTGAGGGAGAAGATGCAGAACGCGGAAGATCCTTAATGATGAGGAAAATTCTCTTGAAACCAGAGAAGGAGGCAGAGAATCTAGTCCGAAGAAATATTATGTTTAGAAATACTTCCAAGACCAGGGATAGGGTATGCAAGGTAATTGTGGATAGTAGAAGCACAAATAATCTAGTATCCACAGAAATGGTGGAGAAGTTGGAATTGGAGACAATTGCACATCCGAGCCCATACAAAGTCTCGTGGTTGCAAAAAGGACATCAAGTAACTCTCACTAAACAATGTTTAGTTTAATTTAAGATAGGGGGATATAGAGATGAGATTTTGTATGATGTTATTCCCATGGATTTTTGACATATTTTGTTGGGAAGACTGTGGAAATATGACATAAATGTTGTTCATGATGGGAGAAAGAACACATACACCTTGGAGAAGAATGGTAGGAAACATATGTTGCTGCCAATAGAAGACAAGAAGCTGAAAGAAGAAGAAAACAACACTATACTTCTCATGAGTGGGAAGGAACTTCTTGGTGAAGTCGGGAAAGAAGAAGACATGCAGTTTGCTATGGTAAGGAAACCTAGAGTCATTTTAACCAGTACCTTGATAGATGATCTACTGGAGGAAATTCAAAAAATGTTGGAGAATTCTATTGATATAGTGGTGGATGATTTACCTTGTTCGTTGCCACCCATCATAAGTAAAATCCATCAAATTGACCTTATACCAGGAGCAAGTTTATTGAACAAAACAACATACAGATTGACGCCGTAGGAGAATGAAGAGGTTAAGAAGCAAGTCCAGGATTTGATGGAAAAGGGGTTGATAAGAGAAATCTTGAGTTGATGCATTGTACCAACAATGTTAAGTCCAAAGAAGGATGGTGGATGGAGAATGTGTATAGCCTCGAGGGCTATAAACAAAATCACCATCAGGTACAAAATCCCTTTACCGAGGATGGATTGCTTGAGTGGAGAATTTTTTTTTTCAAAGATTGTTTTGAAAAGAGGATATCATCAAATTAGAATGAGGGGAGGCGATGAATGGAAGACAACATTCAAGATGAATGAAGGATTCTATGAATGGTTTGTCGTGTCGTTTGGTTTGATGAATGTGCCAAGTACTTTCATGAGGTTAATGAATGAAGTCTTGAAAGATTTCAATGGGAAGTTTGTAATTGTGTATCTTGATGATATACTGGTCTTCAGTAAGACTGAAGAAGAACATTTGAAACACCTAAATCTAGTAATGAGGAGGTTGCAAGAAGAGAAGTTGTTGATAAATATGAAGAAGTCATCTTTCATGAAGAAATAACTCATTTATTTGGGTTTTGTGATCTCTTCAAATGAGTTGAAGATGGATCCTAAGAAGGTAAAAGCAATCAAAGAATGGCCATCACCAAGAAATAACTTTGAAGTTAGAAGCTTCCATGGAATAGCTAGTTTTTACAGGAAGTTCATCAGAAATTTTAGTGGAATTTTTGCGCGAATGATGGACACAGTCAAGAAAAGACATAAATCTTTTCATTGGATAGGGGAAGAAGAGAAACTTTTTAAGCTATTGAAGGAGAATATAACTGAACAACCAGTTCAAGTTCTACCAGACTTTGGTAAGACATTTGAAGTGAGATGTGACGCAAGTGGGTTTGCGGTTGGAGAAGTATTAAGACAAGACAATAGACCGATTGCATACTTCAGTGAGAAGTTGAACGATGCCAAGATGAAATATTCCATGTATGATAAATATTTTTATGCAGTCATACAGGGGATGAAGAAATGAAGGCACTACTTGGTTCCAAAAGATTTTGTCTTGTATAGCGACAACCATGCTTTACAATTCATAACTAGATAGGAAACACTGAACCAGAAATATGCGAAATGGGTTGAATTTATGCAAACTTTACTTTTGTTATAAATCAAATTTATGTAACTGCTAATAAGGTTGTTGATGTATTGAGCAGGAAATGTTTGATTTTGCAGGAGTTTTGTGTGAAGACCTTACGGTTTGATAACCTTAACGATATGTACAAAGATGATTCAGATTTTAGGGACACTTATGAAGCATGTGAGAATCCTGTTCTGAGAGACATAATCCAATGGATGAATACTTAATCCAAGATGGATTATTATTCAAAGGAAATCAGTTGTGTATCCTGAAGAGTTATATCAGGGAGAATATTCTGAAAGAAAAACATAGTGGAGGATTGGCTAGACATTTTGTCTATGAAAAAACGTTCATGCAACTAAACAATCTATATTATTGGCCAAGGATGAGCACAAATGTCAAGAAATTTGTCAACAAATGTCGAATTTGTCAACACCCAAAGGGGAAGAGAAAAAATACATGATTATATCAATCATTTCCGGTACCAAAGAGGCCGTGGGATGTGGTAAGCATGGATTTTGTGTTAGGACTACCAAGGACACAGAGAGGTTGTGATTCCATATTCGTGGTAGTCGACGAATTCTCAAAAATGGCATATTTCATTCCATGTCATAAAACCAGTGATGCAACACACATTGCAAATATGTTTTTCAAAGAAGTTGTTCGACTTCATGGCTTACCCAAGAGTATTGATTCAGACAGGGATACCAAATTTGTTGGTCATTTCTGGAGGACACTGTGGAAGAAGTTGGGGACTAATTTATCTTTTAGTTCAGCATATCACCCTTAGAAGGAAGAACATACTGAGGTAGTAAATCGAAGTTTAGGGGAATTTTTGAGGAGTTTAGTAGTTGAACATCACAGTTAGTGGGATCAGATTCTACCACAAGTGGAATTTGCATATAATGATTCATCGAATAAGAGCACAGGATAGAGCCCAGTCTAGATAATGTATGGAATGCAACCAAGGAGAGTGTCTGAGTTGAGAGACTTAGAGTAGAGCGAGTTCATAAGTGCTAGAGCAGAAGACTTTGTAGCAGAGATGCAAGAGCTCCATAGTAAGATCCAAGAACGGTTCCAAAATTCCAACCAAGAATATAAGCGTAGAGAAGATTAGCATAGAAGAGAACTTCGGTTCGAAGTGGGAGAATTAGTCTTAGAACACCTAAGAAAAGAATGGTTCCCAAGGGGAACGTATAATAAATTGAATATGGAAAAGATAGGGCCATGTAAAATCATAAGGAAATTTGAAGCAAATGATTATGAGATAGAGTTGTCAGATGATGTGGGCATATCACCCATATTCAATGTAGGAGATTTGTATCCTTACAGAACAGATGAAGCTAGAGGAGAAGAAGATCAGAAAGAAATTCAATGTGTTAAACAACTTTCTGTAGTTGAAAAGCCATAGATGGAAAAGGTCATTGATCAGAGAGTTAGCAAAAAGACCTAGAGAAAGACATATTTTGAGTATCTGGTCAAATGGAAGGGACACCCGATTGAGGATGCCATTTGGGAAAGCGAAGCAAAGATTCAGAAACATGGACAGACGGTGCAGGAGTTCATGAACAAGAGTTCATGAATTTTTCATCCAGAGGAGTATGATGCAGGAGCATCGTAAGCAAGCCAGCAAAGCAAGCGCAAGAGCAGAGGATAGTTGGATATGCACCAGTGCACATTTTGAAAATCATTTTGAATTTTAAGGGATAAGACATTAATGTAATATCTTGAAAGGATGCATTCACATTTATGTTTTGAGTTGTAATACAGATATTGAGCGGTTTCTCTTAGTTTTTTATTAGAGGTATTTATTGTATTAAATGTAAAGTAGTTGTAGCTTTTATTTTGATTAGATATCTTAGAGTGTAGGAGGGAAAACTCTAGAAACCTCCCTCACATGTATTGTAGGATGATTCTCATTGTAAGAGAGATCTATAGAGCAAGAGAATAGAAGAACAAAGATTGTAGAAGAGTGTATAAGCAGATAGTTGATGCTATATAACTAATGTACATATGCACTTGGATTAATATAAGGAAGCTTTGATCCAAATTTCATGGTGTTTATGAATTCTGTTTACATCTATTGAATGTTATGTTTATAGTTAATTTTGGTCTCTGTTATGCATGTGTTTCAATGTTGTGTGTATGTATGATTTCATGATTAAATGTATGAATTCTTTGAGAAGGTGAGAATGAGTTTCAATTGTTTCTCGTCCTGAGAATTCCTGCAATGGGTGCAGTGAAGGTCACGCAAAGTGTGCATTGACAATTTCTAATTTTTACCTCAGAAACGCTCAGGAGAGATACCATTGTTCTCATACCAACAGAAGTGGGAGTATAACATAGAGCCGTGCAAGGAGTGCGTAGGCAGGTTGAAGTCTTATACTTTTCCAACCCAAGTGAGGGGTTGAAGTATTTCTATTGTAAGGAGTGCACAGAAGAGGAAGACATCAAATAAGCAGAGGTTATCATGAGTGCTACAAGGAGTGCGTGCAAAGAACCCTTGGAATTCTTGAGTTTGCAGTAGAATCCAAGCTTAGAAGGGATAGAGACTTCAAGGGATTTGAAGAAAAGAAGAAGGTTGAAGTCACATCACTTAGGTTGAACCTAGAATAATTGATGCCAAGTCCTTTGGCTTAGAGCCATTGAAAATCTGAAGGGACGGTGGAGCTTCTCAGAGGGAGGAATACGAAAATTCTATGAGTCGTTGGATCTAGTAGGTCAGTGGAAAGGAAAAGGATGATAAACTTTTAGCACTCACAAGCCCAAGAGGAATAGTATCCATTGGATCTAGATCAACAAGAGACGTTGGTCTCTTGAGTTCAGATCTCAACATTTTGGAAGTCCGGAGTTGGAGCATTGGGCTTGCATTACACAAACAATCCCGATATCGCAAAATGTGAAGTCACGACATGATCGTGGTCATCGATCAAGAAGGAGGCATAGGACCGTTAGATCTGGTCCTGGGGAGAGGTCCCACATAGGGTTTCGGGGCTTCGTGGATCTGGAGTGTTGGATTTGTATCACGCTAATACCCCTGAAATCGCGATTCAAAAAATACCTTTTCAAATAAATGTTGTGGTCACATTAGTTGGTCACGTGGGTAAGAGTTCATGCCTCATTTCTGTTTACACAGGTGTAGATCCTAAGAGGGACCTGTGGTTACAAGTGTGAAGATTCCAGTTATGAATCGAAGAGCCATTTCGGCTCAAGGGGAGATTAGGAACGATCCTTAGACTGAGAGGTCAAGCAGAACCTGTTGATGTAGGGGTGTTGCACCACCCCATCTGTAAATACCACATGTCCTAGCATGATTCCAATAGGTGTGTAAAATATTCATTTCATTATGTTTAATTATAGTTGAATATGTTTGTAGCATTCTAGCATAAGTCGAATCCATTGTATGTGATTTTTGAATAGTATTTTCTAGTTGTTGAAGTATACAACCATGGTTTTGAAGATACACTCTTGAAATTATTTAACCACTATTCTTGAAAAAACTATTGGCACATTCTTGAGTCCAAAAGGCATTACTTTGTAAGAGAAAGATCTAAATTCCGACAAAAATGTTGGTTTCTCTTGATCTTCTTTTGCTATTGGCACCTAGTTATATCCTAAGAACCCATCAATGAATGAATAGAATTCATCACCAGTGAATTCATTAATAATTTCACCAACAAAGGGAGTGGGAAACAAATCTGTCATAGTCTATTTGTTGAGTCCCCGAAAATCGACACAAATTATCAATTTTTTAGGATCATGTTTCTTTGATTGCACCACCATGGGGCTTGCCCATTCTACCTTGCCGATAGGATAAATAATTATTTCTTGTACCATTCCTTCGATCTCTTTTTGAATGATAATTTTATATTTATGCCCTAAATTTTATGATCTTTTTTCATTGGCTTTTCTCCTGGAATAAGTTTAATCTTAAATTCACCCATTTCCTCTACAAGTGATTTCAAATCTTTGTAGTCACGTGCAAAAAACTATTGATATTAATTTAGTAGATTGACTATGTCATTTGTTTGATTTTCGGACCAATAATCCCCTATTACCATTTTTGGACTATCATCATTTGATATGTTGAATTCCTTTGTTTTGATTTCCACATCCATCCAATCTAGTGGCTTAGCTTCATTGAGGTGGTGTTCTCCTTATTCAATTTTTTTAAATTGTTTTGGGAAGTCCTATTGTTCATAGTCTTCTTTGTGTTCCATGACTATGATTAATATTGAATTCCATGATTTTTTAGTGTTGGGTGGCCTTTATTCCTTTGGAAGCTTTTTCCTAGCCATTTTATATTCTCCATGTCAATCCTCCATGTAGTCAATATTTCTTTGTTTTCTACCAAAAATAAATTGTAAGTCGAATTTGATCCTCCGTCGACTGACATATTTTCTTTTTCTTTCTCTACAGATGGTGAAGGATTTTCTACAAATATTTTTATCTGTTGTGTTGCATCTTTTAAGTGTTCTTCTTTTGGATTGAATTCAAAGTCTTGCATAAAATTTTCTTTATTTCAACCCAACTTGATGTATGGTCGTAGGCTTCTTCAATCTTATATCATTTGTTTGGTATGTCGTCTAATGTACACTGAAACATATGGGGCCATACCCTTTCATCCTTATATCCTATTTTTCACCACTCACTTTCACAACGTTGAATGTGTTCTAATAGGTCGTAGATGATTTTGAATGTGGGGATATTTGGATCTTTGGATAATTTATTGTCTCTGAATATTTCAGCATGTGTCGACATAGTTGTCCATGTTTGTAATCAGGGGGAATGTGTTTCCCACCCAATTGAAGTTTGTCATGTGAAAGTTTCCACAAGGCTCTGTATCCTCCCTTTCTCTCCTATGAACTTTTCCACTTATTCAACATGGGTCAAAGGGGCATACTGCTTGTTGTACCGTAAGGGTTTTCTTGTTTGATTGTCGATCGATATAATAATGGGATTTTGTCGAGATAATTTTTTGTATAATTTTGGTACAACATGGATTGAGTAACATGTCTTAAGATGTTTATTTGGAATAATTTCGATAGACCAACAATATTTTGCATCTTCTTCATAATTTTATATTTTCCAGTTGTATGAGGAGGAGTTGGAATTATGTCCAACCAACATGGGGGATTCTCTCAAAATTTCTCCTTCTACGGTTAGTTCTATATAATATTTTTGTTCTTTGTTTATATGATATAGGCATATGGCTTCTTGATCTTCATCCCATGACTCCATCCATGGCTTTCCTTCCTTTGGATCCAAGGGAATAATTATTTGTCTCCCTCTTCCTTTCAATTTAATTCTATCTCTTTCCAGGGAGATAGTTTCTTTCATTCATCGACCCCATGGCCGACCGACAAGAGATACATATGATGGAATTCCTTCGAGGAGGTCGATCACTTTGAAGTTGACCAAACTCGATATTCCCATAATTTGAGTGATGAAATTTCTCAATATTTCAATTGGTTCTATCAATCTTTGATCAACTAACTTAAGATAATTCAGCGTGGGTGTTAGGCTAGGTCAGCCCATTCGTACCCATGTTTCTCATGGTAGAATATTGACTTGCGAACTAAAATCAATGACCACCTGATTGACCATCATTCCCTGAATCTCCAAGTCGACTCTTGGATCATAATATTTGATGTTATATGAGAGTTTGTTTGCATCCTTAGTCGGTTTCTAACCATCTTTGTATTCTCACAATATGTTGAGTAGATCCAACAACCTACCTATCGAATGTTTTTCTTTGATGAGCTGCAAAAATTCCTGGATGGTGTCTTCATTTTGAATTCTTGGGTTTTGTTGATCTTCTATGGAATTCCTGAAGAAATTAAGGGCTTCTCTCATGATTTGATCGTCTTTATCTGGGTTTGGGAAGTTGTTAGCCTTCTTTCTTTGGTAATTTTGTGGTGGAGTGTGAATATATCATCATGCACCTGACCTTGTAACAACATGTAAGTTTTTGGAGTTCCCCACCTCTTCCTTGGACACTGCATGTAGAAGATTCCCATTTTTTCTTAGTATGATATTTTCGAGTACTATCGGGTAGTCTTCTAAAGAGTGATCTCCAATTCCGCATATATTGCAAACTTTCAGATCAATTCTGTATTTTATAGGGAAATTTTCACTATCGTGATCATTTTTCCAGCAATTAAAATGATATGGTCATCCTCAAAATCGACCTCGACCACCAAATCCACTTCGGCCTCCTTGACCTCGACCACGACCATCGTAGTAATAATCTCTTCGACCATAGTTTTTTGTTTGATCGGTGGTTTCTATGTGGTAGATTATTCATATATTATTCTAATTTTGATCATTTAGATGGAATTTGGATGTTCAATGATCATAAGCTTCACATATGTGGCACCATTTCATGCTTTTTAGATTATGTGGGCAATCTTGTATACTATGACCAATTAGGAATTCACATATATTATAGTATTTTTGATCTTGTATTTGGTAGATGTCTTTTGTTTGTGTGTGTTCATTTAGGGGACAATTATCCTTTGTATGTATTTCCCCGATGCATGTGGTGCACCATACTTCATTGTGTCGTATATATATATTTTTTATTTTTAGTTGCAAATGCTCTATTTTTTCCTCAAGTCTCTCTATCGTCAAGGAAGTCTATGAGCTATCATCATCTGAATTGACTCATTGTGGCTTCTGTAGTGTGTCTTAAAAATTGGTTATCTCATATAAGCATAACGGAGAATGGATTCTTGGAGGTAGCCCATCTACATACCACTGGACCAACAAGTTATGATCGATCATCATCAAGATTTGACTTAGGAGATATTTGAATCTCTTATGATATTCTCTTATCAACTCAATTGATCTTTGTTTGATTTACTTTAAATTTTGGGCTGCTAGATGTGTGATGTCCTGAATTTTAAAGAATGTTAAAAATATATTCTTTATTTTTTCTTTTGAAAAAGTTTGATTTTTCTCGTAGTTAATGAACCATGTTAAGGCATGGTGGTGCGATGCAGCTCCAAATTGATCCATTTTATTATATTTTTCTTTAATATTAGTTTCATCCCAAAACTTTTCACATAAAAACCAATGGAGCTTTGGGTCCTACTCTCCTTCATAAATCAGGATGTGGTTGAATCCCATTTTGATTTTCTTGGTAGGAATGCTTGGTTTTCTTGGTATTTGAGTCACTATTGCTTTTGACTGAGCTGTTGAATCTTCTGGTTGGTTTTTGATTGCATCCAATAATGGATGGTACTCAAGGAATCTTTGTTTCTTCCTGAGTGTAGAAAACACATCCTTAGTTTCAGAACTTTTATCTTTATATTTGACTAATCGTCATTCCAAAGGTTGCATCACTTCCAGACTATAGTTAATTTATTCTCTCGATATTATATGTGGAAGGGTGGTCGAGTTCGTGAGATCCTTGATTTTGATAATCATATTTTCAACTTCATTTTTCTCTAGCTTGATAATCAATGCATCCTATAGGTTTCCCTAGCCGTTCGTTCTGTACCATAATATTTCAAATTGATCTTCGATATGAAACCTTTGTTAGAGAAATTATCTTATCCATGGACTAGTTTCTAGTGCAAGAGAAGTATGTAAAGATGGTACAGATTCTTTGTAATCCTTACTTCCTGATCCATCGATCGATTGATGGATGTTCAGTTGTGCGTCACTACTTTTGTCATGTGTCGCTCTAGATTTTTTTGTTTCAAACTCTAGTCGATCTCTGTCTGACTCTGAATGATCACTCTCTTTTTCAAGATGACCCTCCTTGGACATCTTTCTATTCGAATTTTTGTTGTTCCACTAGTTACAAAGTTCTTCTCTTTTCAGTTGTCTTTTATCATGTTCTATTTTATGGATATCCATAGATTGTTTATGGTCTTTCTTCCCTCTTGACGAAATTTAGTATTTGGAAACACTACTTCTTGTTTTATGACATCTCACAGTTTCAACTAACCCCCATTTCTGAACTGACTTACTCTAAGTTAGGAGTGTTGGCCATATTTATTTCTTCAAGAATTAATGCCAAGCTTCTCTTGTATCTTTGCACTTTGTGTCAAGAAATGCTTCACAGTTTTCGTCTCTTTCTTGGAAGCTTCTATTTGGTAATGATGTGCCTAATATTGGTCGGTATTCGACGATGTCACTGACTCCCTTGTCTAGGAGGAATTTATGAAGAAGTATCGGATCTGTTTAGAAAAATCCGTCATGCAATTCGATGTAGAACGTTTCTTTTATTTTTTCGAGAGACATATGATCTTTAGTGCCTTGTTTTGAAATATTATCTCTGAGAATTCTTTCGATCCAGTCATGCATATTTGTTATTCCTCTATTTCTCAACTTTATTCCTAACTTTTTGTTGGGTTTGATATTACATATCACCTGACCAATTAATGTGTTGAAATAATTCTTCTTGGATAGCTTCAAGGAATATTTTGTGCATCTCTGAAAAGAACCATGACCTTTCTATTGATTAAAGTTGGTTGTCATTGATGTCAACCCTTGAAGAAAGCCCCGTAGAAAAAAGGTTGGGTAATGGACCCAATATTGTTTGATGTAAAGATGAATCATTATTGTCTTGACATGGTTGATAATAATTATAAATGGATGAACTCCAAAGCAGTCCCTTTATGGTGAAATCTCTCATGGGAAGACGCTCTGCAGATTGAGTTATCTTAGAAGTATGGTTAGAGAACCCAGGCTTATTTGTGGAATAATGAGATGAAGGTCAATGAATTTTTCATTGAAACTATCCTATATGAATAGTGTTTGTCATGCCATTTCTGGTGGTATGTGGAACGTCACATAA
>SNQJ01S0050122.1:51950-66600 GCA_010110895.2 Picea sitchensis
AAGTCGAATGTAAGAAGACCTAATAGAAGATTCTGCTTCTAGAAGGATATTCCTCTAGATGGTTCTATTGATAGACATATTTAGTATAAATAGGAGTCAAGGGTATGAAAACCCTAGCTTGGATATTATTGTAATAGATCTCTGCTCGACTGGAGGTTTCCCACTCGAAGAGGCCCATGAACATTGTGCTCAGTAATCAAAGTGCTATTTCTTGTGTTATTCTGTTATCATTTCAGTATTATTGTGGTGTTATTCTAGTTATATTGTTGTTCATCTGTCATTTCTAGCATTTTATTTTTGTTCTGCATACTTTTTATATCTGGAATATTACAAGGGGTATCAGATTTCTTTCCTTGGAAGAAAATTGTCGGTTAATTTTTTTTTAGGGTAGAGATGTATTCTGACATCTTTAAGCCACAAAGATCTTCCGTTACATGCATAAACCCGTGGTTGAGGGATTCTTACATGCAGGAAATAAAATTGGTTCTTAAGCGCGCATCTGTTGGCCACCCTTGTAACCCTTGTTGGTACCCCTTCGAGTGGTAGTGCATCCGACAAAACTTGTGTACAGATCGGCCTAGATTTCTCGAAGCCCTCTTTAGATAAACTGATTAACCGCCTGAATTCTATAGTGCCACTGAGAACAACACTTGAGAAGATACTCTATAGTACCTGGGTAGTCAGGTAGTATGTCTAAGGGCACAATCTAGCCTCCTTAGTTAGTGCCCTGAGATATTTGGTCGAGTACTACTTCTGGACCCCACACATATATCAGAGAGATATAGCACTGGGAAAACCCTTTTCTGTAGAACCCTTGAATACCTAACCCTTGGGGATGGAAACAAAAATCCTTAAAACAAACAAGATCTATTGCCACACAACCGTGTTCGAGTTTCCGAATCACTACACATTTCTTCTTGGTTAAGAATTTGGGCATTTCATCACTGCATTATTCTTCAGACAGGAGTGTAAAAAAAACAAAAAAGTATGGACATTTTTGCACCATTACTTGAGACCTATTCCATTGGATTTATCTCTTCGACCTTATCACATTCATACATATCATTTTTCAACAAAATTGGATATCTGGCCGAGTACTACTATTTGGCCGAGTATTACTTTCAGTGTGTCCTACACCTTCCGTGGGTGGATGTGACCAAATTTGATGGCTCGAATCCCACTGATTGGGTAACCCAAATGGAACATTATTTCTCTTTATACGAAATTACATATGACTTTTCCAAACTCCAGTATGGTGTTCTCCGTCTAGATCAA
The DNA here is from genome assembly GCA_010110895.2 of Picea sitchensis. Lineage (NCBI taxonomy): Eukaryota > Viridiplantae > Streptophyta > Pinopsida > Pinales > Pinaceae > Picea > Picea sitchensis. The sequence goes on from SNQJ01S0050122.1 coordinate 53,226, forward strand.
GAACATTGGGAATGGTGGAAATGGAGAAAAAATTCTCGTCAAGGGTATATTGATTGGACACACTTTGTGGCAGAGATTTATGAATGCTTTGACACTGACACAAACCATTTAGGATGTTTGAAAAAGTTGAAACAATCTGGAATAGTGGAAGACTTTATAGATGCTTTTGAGTGCTTGTCTTTTCGGACAGAGGGCATGTCTGATGCCTTTTTCCGAGAATGTTTTATCAGTGGCCTCAAGGGTGAGATTCGTGCCCATGTTCTCATGGCTTGACCTCAGAGTTGGGTAAAGGCTACTAAAAGAGCGAAATAATCACAACAAGTTGTATCTTCTCAAACCCGGAAACCCTCCTTTATTCCTTGCACTAAACCAATAAACCCCACTACTCCCTCTGCTCCACTAAAGATCCAAAAATTGACTAGGGCTAAAATGGCTAAACGCCAACTCAAAGGCCTTTGTTATAATTGTGATGACAAATATTTTTCGGGCCACAAGTTTAAGGAACAAAATATTTTTATGTCCATCTCAGAGGATGTTTTGGAAGAGGATGTTGAAACTCCCCTTGTGTCCAAGTCACCTAAAACCACGGACATAACCCCTCCCTCAGACCCTCCCGAAGTAGAACTGATCATTTCCCTAAATGCTCTCACTAGTTTCTCTGCTCCCCAAACCCTCAAGCTAATTGGTTACATAAAACATAGGAAGGTCATCATTCTGGTTGATAGTGGCATCACCCATAATTTTATTCATCACCGCATTATCGAAGAAACTCATTGCTATATCCATGCAATCAATAATTTCCAAATCATGATTACCAATGGCAGCTCCATGAAATGTGGAGGGCATTGTGAAAATGTGCATCTCCAAATTGGGGACTACCACCTGAAATATCATATGTTTTTTATCGACATGGGTGGTTGTGACATTATGTTGGGTGCAGATTGGCTAAGGACTTTGGGTCCCATTCTCATGGATTTCAAGGAATTAACCATGCAATTAGACTAGGAGGGTAAAATATATAAGTTCTAAGAAATAAACGTCAGTTCACCAAATATTATTAGTTCCCATCGCATGGAAAAGCTACTCAGAAAAGGTCATTCTGGCATTATTGCCCAACTCCATGCCATACAGGCAACTGAGACACCCTTGGTGCCGCAATACCTCCAATCCATCCTCTCTAAAAATCAAGTGGTCTTTTCCACTCCCCAGGGACTCCCACCTTCTCGTGGTGTTCATGATCATTCCATTCCCCTTATCCCAGGAAGCCTCCCTCCCAATATCCATCCCTATTGTCACCCTGTTTGCCAAAAAAATGAAATTGAGAAAATGGTTCAAGAACTGCTTAACGCATGCATTATCCACCCTAGTACAAGCCCCTACTCTTCTCCTGTGGTCATGGTCCTGAATAAATAAGGTTCTTGGCACATGTGTCCTGACTTCTGTGTCCTCAACAAACTCACCATTAAAGAGATATTTCCCATTCCTTTCATTGATGACCTCTTGGATGAATTGAGTGGCACCCACTTCTTTACTAAACTTGATCTTCTTTCTGGCTACCACCAGATCCGTATGAAAGAGGTAGACATTCCTAAGAATTCCTCTAGAACTCACGAGGGCCACTATGAGTTGTTGGTCATGCCCTTTGGCTTGTGTAATGCCCCCTCCACCTTCCAAAGCCTCATGAATCATGTCTTTCTCCCTTTTCTCTGTCATTGTTTCTTAGTTTTATTTGATGATATCCTCATTTATAGAAAAACCTGGACAAACCATTTGGCTCATGTGGACCATGTTCTCCATCTACTCTCTCGGCACCAACTTTTCCTGAAACAATCTAAATGTTATTTTGGTGCCTCAGAAGTCGAGTACTTAGGTCATCTTGTTGGAAAGAATGACGTTAGGGTGGATCCTAAAAATATTGAAGCTATGCAAGACAGGCCTCACCCAAATAATCTCAAAATCTTGCAAGGATTTCTGGGCTTAATTGGTTATTATCGCAAGTTTGTTAAGAATTATGGAAAGATTGTAGCACCTCTCACCACACTCCTTGAAAATAATTCTTTCATTTGGAATCCAACAATTGCTTAGGATTTTCAAACCTTGAAGATGGCTATGTGCACCACTCCAGTCCCGTCCCTTCCTGATTTTAGAAATACCTTTGTCCTGTAATGTGATGCTTCGGGGAAAGGTATTGGCATTGTCCTTATGCAAGAGGGTCGGCCTTTGGCATTTACCAGCAAACAACTGTCTGAACAAAATTTGGGAAAATAAATCTATGAAAAGGAAATGTTGGCTATTCTTCATGTCATTGATTTGTGGCACCCTTATCTATTGGGGCACCATTTCCAAATTAAGACAGATCATCAAAGCCTCAATTATTTTCTGGAACAACGCATTTCCTCCCTAGAGAAACAAAAATGGGTGAATAATCTCTTTGGATATGATTATGAGATCATTTACAAGAAAGGCAAAAACAATGTGGTGGCAGATGCACTTTCCTAAAAATATGAAGATGAAGGCTCCCTTTTTCTCTCTCCTTCATTGTACCAGATTGGCTCCAAGCCATTCGCCAGGAATGGTTGCATGATCCCAAAAGTTATCTTTTGATACAACAATTGCAATCCAATTCTCCATATTCCCTTGGGTACTCTTGGCTATATTATGAGCTTTGATACAAAGGCCATTTTTATTTCAGTAATAGTCAAAACTTAAATCCACGACACTTTCTGAGCTTCATGCTACACCCATAGTTGGGTACTCCGGGCTTACCAAAACCTATAACAGGGTCAAATGTTTTTTTTTTTCTGGGATGGTATGAAACATGACATTCATAATTTTGTGGATGAATGTGATGTGTGTCAATTCAACAAGGGAGAAACAGTCAAATATGTTGGCACACTACAACCACTTCACATTCCACCTATTATTTGGAGGGATATCTCTATGGATTTTATTACAGTCTTAGCTAAATCGGGCAATAAATCAGTCATCATGGTGGTAATTGATTGCCTTTACAAGTATGCTCATTTATGTGCTCTTCAACACCCATTTACATCATCGATAGTGGCTCAACTTCTCATGGATAAGGTCTTCCAGCTTCATGGCATACCACATTCTATTGATTCTGATCGTGGCCCAACTTTCACCAACAATTTTTGGCAAGAACTATTCAAGATATAAGGCACCCAATTGCATCTTAGCATAACTTATCATCCCCAGATGAATGGTCAAACAGAAGCTGTCAACAAGTGTTTGGAAACATATTTGAAGTTTTTTGCATCAGAAAAGAAAAATCAGTGGGCTCAATGGTTACCCCTAGTTGAATGGTGATACAACACTTCATACCATACAACTAACTACATGACTCCTTTTGAAGCGGTATATGGACAAAATCCATCGCCATTTCTCTCATATTTACTAGGTGTCTCGAAGGTCCAAGCGGTTGACCAAACACTTAAAGTTCGAGAGGCTATTATCTGTACCCTCAAAGAGAATTTGGTCATGGCCTAGAATCGCATGAAGCAACAAGCAGATCAAGGTTGCTCGGAACATCATTTTGCAGAAGGGGATCGGGTGTTTCTTTGACTCCAACCTTACAAGAAAACTTGCCTCAAGGCCGACCATTGTCAGAAGCTGGCACCCAAATTTCATGGTCCTTATACAGTTCTCAAGTGTGTGGGATAGGTGTCCTATCAATTATCTTTTCTCAGTCATTCTAAGCTACATTCTGTTTTTCATGTTGCATGCTTGAAGAAGGTGATTGGAAGTAATTTACAAACTCAAACCAACCTTCCCGAGTTGGACGAAGAAGGTTCCATTTGGCTACAACCACAAAAAGTTTTGGACTATTGTGAGTGTCTCCTGTGTCAGTGAACCATCAAGGAAGTGTTAGTCCAGTGTAAATATACAACTCCAATAGATGCCACTTGGGAAACAACTACCATTATGCAAGAATTTCCACATCTCAAGCCTTGAGGACAAGGTTATTTTTAAGGGGGAGGACATGTTAGGGACCTAACCCCTCACATAGGTAGAATAATATATTATGAGGTAATAAAGTTCAATATTAATAAGTCCTTTCAATAAAGTAGAATAAGTCAAATGTAAGAAGACCTAGTAGAAGCTTTCACTTCTAGAAGGATCTTCCTCTAGATGGTTCTATTGATAGACATATTTAGTATAAATAGGAGTCGAGGGTATGAGAACCCTATCTTGGATATTATTGTAGTAGAGCTCTACTCGACTAGAGGTTGCCCCCTCGAAGAGGCCCGTGAACATTTCTCTCAGTAATCGAAGTTYTCTTTTGGTGTTATTTTGTTATCATTTCAATAAATTATTGTGGTGTTATTCTAGTTATATTGTTGTTCATCTGCCATTTCTATCATTTTACTTATGTTCTGCATACTTTTTATATCTGGAATATTACAAACACCTAGTAAGTAACATCTCTACAAATCCTCTCACAAATCTCTCTTCCATGATTCTTCTCCATGAGTATGCTTGAAATATTCTCCCAAATATTCATCAAATCTTCAAGGGGTTGGAGATGAAATTCGAATTTGAGGCTTGGTGGTCCAATATGACTTTGTTGGAGTCTTCAAATACACCTATAAACTTCATAAAACTCATCCCACTTTGATATATAAGTGAAAACATGCTATTTTTCCAATATTTAATCATAAATTCACTCAAAATACTAAAATATATGCTTTGGAAAATAATAGGTCTAAAACCATATGTAATCATGAAAATGGTCTTAATGTAAGGTTTTGGGAAAGCAGAATATGGTGAAAAGTGAAGGAAAAATGGTTAAAAGTGAAAGGAAAGGTGTGTAAAAATAAGGTATTTTGGTGACCCAAAAGGTACCCCCACATGTATCCCATATTATTCTTCATAGGTACATTATATTCCATCCCACTTCACATGTTTCATCCTCAAAGCATTGTAGGAATCCATACAATAAGATCAACTAAGTAATGTATCCAATTGGTACCGAGAACAAATATCCATCCATCATAGTGAAATGAGAACATTGGGTCCAACTCCTTCCTTGATGCAATGATATTAATCCCTATTTCTCCTTTAGTTCCACATTGTCACTATGCTACTCTCATATTTCCATGCATTGATTTAAGTCATACATGTGCCTCCATACTATTTGAATTTATGGCTCCATATTGGTCTATAAGTTTTCTAATGCGCACACCCTTGCCTTGATGATTGTTGTTTCTTTGGGTGGTGTTGGTGGAAATACACATCAACCTTGGCTATTGATTCTTATTACTTGGACTCTATAACATGGGGTTCCTTTGAGTCATTTGTCTCATATTTTTCTTCCTTTTTTCCCCATTCATGGGAATTTCTTTTTGTGATTTTGTAAGATATTCTTTTGATTCAACCTTCAACTCTTCATTTAATGTGTCAATATTGATATTCTGATGTAACTACAAAAGATATTCTTTTGTATTTGTATTGGTCAAACCTCGAGAAGGTTATTGTAATCTTATTGTATAAATTGGCTCAAAAGAAATTATTATTTTATTGTTATCCTTATTGGAAAAGTCAAAAAGACCCCTCTTAGGGTTGCGTCTTTTCAAGAGTCAGGTTTTGTGTATAAATAGAGGTTGAGTTACTCTCATTTGTATACACACACAACTCACCTTCTCTTGTGTATTTGGAGCATAGAAAAGGAGGTCTAGCATAGGAGGTCTTGGTTTCTTTGTCTTTGGTATTTTGGTCTTGTTCTATTTGTGGAGAGATATAATGTGACATTGTACTAATTGAAGGAATATATACTCAAGAATTGGTTGATGGGTTTTCTCGCCCATGAGGGTTTCCTAGGATATATCTTGTGTTATATGATTTTTTATCTTTTAGTGGTCCTATCACATGCAATTTTTAATGAATGTTAAAGAATATAATTGTAACTTCTAAAATTATAACATGGTATCAAAGCAGTATTGAATAGAAAATAGTTCGCAGATCTAGAAGAAAAAAGGAGTTGTTTTTCTTGATAGGAGTGGTTTTCGGAAAATATAAGACCACCAACAAGTGCTCCCTAGTGGAGCACATATTTTCCCTATATTAGATATTCAAAATCCATAATTTGTTATTTAGGGGTAGGATGACCACTGAAACCAAGATTGATGAGAAGCTGGAGGGAGCTGACAACTTCAGAGCCTAGAGGTATAGAGTATACCTCCTCCTAGAATAACATGATCTAGAGAAGTTCACTAAAGAAGAAGTATTAGAATCGGAGGGAGATGAGGATAAAGCAAAGAAAAAGAAGGATATGGTCAAATCAAATAGGATTATTGAAGAATCCATTAAGGACCATCTTATTCATCATGTATCTTCATTATCCATTCCAAAAGAAATGATGGATTCCTTAACCCGACTATTTGAAGGAAACAACATCAACCAAAGAATGACCTTGAGAACTCAGTTAATGAACGTGAGGATGCCAAATTTAGAAAGCATCCATTCTTACTTCTAAATAGTGAACCAGATCAAGGAGTAGATAGAAGCCATTGGTGATACAATGAATGGATAAGAAATGATGATTACCACATTGAATGGCCTCCCAAGGTCATGGGATGCATTATTCAAGGGATATGCTCAATAAGGAAGCTATCCAAGTTTAATAGGCTATGGGAAGATTGCAACCAAGAAGAAGAAAGGAAGACAAAAAGAGAAGAGAAGATGACAGATGATGATTAAGCACTAGTTGCCCACACTAGGAAAGGAAAGAGAAAGAAATAACCCTCCCCACTCAATAAGTTTCATAAGGGATGAAGAAATAACACAAATATCAGATATTTTTGTTGTCAAAAAATGGGACACATTGCTATGAATTGTTCCCTCATCTAGAGACCAAGGGAAATGAAAGGAGGTAAAAGGAATCATGTTCATACATATGAATATTATGAGCCACCAAAAAAGGTTGCAAAGGAAGATGAATCAAGTGATGAGGAGTATGTTCTTATATTATCCCTTATAGGAACTTTCACTCATGGAAGTGACATTTGGTTGGTGGAAAGTGGTTCTTCCAAGAACATGACAGGTTATAAAGACTCATTGTCTAACCTTACTCATAAGGATTCACCACATAAGGTGAAATTGGGATATGACTATCATTATCCGATCAAAGGAGTAGGAGAAGCCTCCTACAAGTTAGACTCGAGATAGCCAATGAATATGAAGGAAGTTCTTTATGTTCCTGAATTGAAGAAGAACCTTTTCTCGATTTCAGCATTGGATGCGAAGGGTTACAAAGTTGCATTTATTGATGTACAAGTTATGATGTGGCCTAGAGGGAAGACTTTTTATGATGTTGTGGTGATTGGCGTTCAAGAGGGAGGAAGTTAAAAATTGAAAGGGTGATTATATTCAACATTAATTCACGACATTGTGAATCCCAGTGAATTATGGCATAGGATATTTTCTCAACTACATTACAAGGCCCTACCAAGTGTGAGAAATATGGTAGCAAGACTGCCATAGATCCAGGGAAAACCAGACGGCATGTGCAAAGGTTGCGCGCAAGGCAAGAATGTGAATCAATCCTTTCCCAATAGCGATAGAAGATAAAAAATATTATTGGACATCGTGCACTCAGTTGTGTGTGGGATGATGTTAGAAAATTAACTAAGTGAGTATGCATATTATGTGTCTTTTATTGATGATTACTCACATAAATCTTGGATCTATTTGTTGAAGGAAAATAATGAATTGTTTGGAAAATTCAAAGAATTTAAGGCACTCGTAGAAAACCTGATAGAGTAGAAGATAAAGACCTTGCGATCAGATAATGGAGGGGAATTCACTTCATAGGAATTCAAAGAATGTTGCAAGGAAGTTGGAATTAAGAGGGATCTTTCTACTCCCTACAATCCTCAGCAGAATGGAGTAGCAGAAAGGAAGAATTGACTGATCATGGAAGCAGTGAAGGCTATGATCCATGATCAAGATCTACCTATGAATCTGTGGGCATAAGCAACAAAGACTACAGTGTACGTGTAGAACAAAATTCCCCACAAAGTACTTAAAAACAAGACACCATAGGGGATGTTTTTAGGATAGAAGATGGAAGTCAACCATCTAATGATATTTATCTACCCCGTATTTGTGCATGTCTGCAAGGAAAAGAGGAAAAAAATGGATCCATCTGAAAAGAATGGTATATTTTTTGGCTATAGTGACACATTGAAGGCATACAATATATATATTCTTGGTCGCCGAAAATTTGAGATTAGCCGAGATGTCACCTTGGATGAGAGTGCATCTTTCATCAAATCAAAACAGGACTTTGCAAAAAAGGTTCATGAGGAGGAGAATGAAGTTACTAGAGTTCTAGAGGAAGAAGCAGTTGAACTAGAGGAAGTCATTCATGCGGATAATAACATGGAAGAACCTCAGAAGCCAGAAGAGATTCCTTCTCACAAGAGAAGACTAGCTTGTACACAGGATCTCATTAGAGATCAATAAAGATATGGTGTCCCATAAAAATATCTCAGGGAAAGTAAGAATTTGAAACCATATTCCAACTATGTGGCATGTTTGTGTGATATAATGGATGCAGAACTATATAGTTATGAAGAGGCTGCAGAAATGAGGGTATGGAAGGATTCAATGGGGGAGAAATAATAGTCCATAGTAAAGAATGATGTCTGGGATGTGGTCCCGAGACCAAAGGAAAAATCATTAGTAAGTTCAAAATAGATCTACAAAACGAAACACGCAACTGATGGCAGTATCGAAAAGTATAAGTCTAGAATTGTGCCTCAAAGATTCTCTCAAAAGGAGGGCATTGACTATGAGTAAAAATTTTCTCCCATGGTGAGATATACCTCAATCAGGACTATACTTTCATTGGCTGCAGTAATGAAATGGAAGGTGCATCAGATGGATGTGAAGACAACCTTCTTGAATGGTGAAAAAAAAGAGGAAGTATATATGGAGAAACCACAAGGGTTTGAGGTACATGAGAGGAAGACTCATGTGTGCATATTGAAGAAGGATTTATATGGATTAAAGTAGGCACCCAAGGCATGGTATGGAAAGATCGATAGTTTTTTTATGAGCTTAGGATTTACAAAGAGCAGTGCAGATCCTAACCTTTACTTTAGGGTTGTGGATGACGGTCCGGTAATACTACTGTTGTATTTGGATAACCTATTTCTAATAAGTGTGGAAAAGATCATCTCAAAGTGTAAGAGAAAATTGGCTACTGAGTTTGAGATGAAATATCTCGGGATGATGCATTACTTTTTGGGTCTCAAGGTATGGTAGAGACAGGATGAGATCTTTCTGAATCAAGGGAAGTATGTAGTAGAAATCCTGAAGAGGTTCGAGATGTTGGATTGCAAGGAAATGGCGACACCTATTGTATCAAATCTAAATTTTTTGTAGGATACGACTTCAGAGACTGTGGATGTTACTTTATACATTCATATGATGGGTTTTTTGATGTACTTAATGAACACAAGACTGGATATATGTTTTGTTGTGAACAACCTGAGTCAGTATATGGAGCATCCTAGGTAGGTTCATTTGGTCGCAACAAACATGTGATCGGGTCTTAAGGGTACATTGGATTATGGTTTCAGGTATGTGACAGACCATGAGTTCCAGTTATATGGATATTCAGATTTATATTGGGCTTATAATATTCCTGACTGGAAGAGTAATTCAACATATTGCTTCAGTCTAATCTCTAGTATGGTTTCTTGGAGCAGAAGGAAGAAGTCATGTGTAGCACTTAGTACAATTGAGGTTGAACATGTGGTAGTGTGTGCATCATTTAGAGAAGTAGTGTGGCTTCAGAAGATGTTGTTTGGGTTATTTGGTCCCAAACTAGAGGCGACCTACATTTGGTGTGACTACCAAAGTTGCATGAAGTTGTCAGAGAATCTCGTGTTCCGTGATAGGACGAAGCATATCGAGATAAAATATCAGTATATGAGGGATATAATGGTGTAGAGGGGAGAAGTAAGGCTCCAATACGTGACTACCGACGAGTAGGTTGTGACTACCGAGGAGTAGGTTGCAGATGTGTTGACTGAGCCATTATCGAGGATGAAGTTCAAGCACTTCAGGGACAATCTTGGCGTGGTCCCTCTTCAAAGGGAGTGATGAGGTACATATACATTTCAGGGTAGTGTATGTCCTGAGTACATGTTGTAGCTATTTGAGAGCTACCCATAGGCCTTGGATGCATTAGTTGTGAAGTCACAAGGGTGCACATGATGAGGTACATTTGCATTGCGGGGTAGTGGATGTCATGGTGACATGTTGAAGCTATGTAAGAGATACCCATAGGCCTTGGATGCATTGGTTGTGAATTCATGTTTTACTATGAATATATGATGATGTATAGATTCATATGTTCAACAGTTAATGATCATGAGCTCGTGTGGAAACAAAGAATACCTTCCTAGTTAAGAGGGAGTGTTGATATTTTGATGTAACTACGAAAGATATTATTTTGTATTTGTATTGTTCAAACCTCGAGAAGGTTATTGTAATCTTATTGTATAAATCAGCTCAAAATAAATTATTATTTTATTGTTAACCTTATTGTAAAATTCAAAATGACCCCTCTTAGGGTTGTGTCTTTTCAAGAGTCAAGTTATGTGTATAAATAGAGATCAAATTCCTCTCATTTGTATACACACACAACTCACCTTCTCTTGTGTATTTGGAGCATAGAAAAGAAGGTCTAGCACAGGACGTCCTAGTTTCTTGGTATTTGGTATCTTGATCTTGGTCTATTTGTTAAGAGCTATAACATGAGATTGTACTGATTGAAGGAATCTATACTGAAGAATTAGTTGTTGGGTTTTCTCCCCCATGAGGGTTTCCTAGGCTATCTCATGTGTTCTGTGACTGATTATCTTTCAGTGATCATATTACATGCAATTGTTAATGAATTTTAAAGAAGATAACAATAACTTCTAAAATTATAATATGCAATAGGTACTACAATTAGTTTCCTTGCAAGGAATCCTTTAGGTGACCCCTTGGGGCCTTCTTCATTAGTAAGAGAAATATCCTGCAATGTAATTTTTTGTGTTGTACCAAAGGTTGAAATCCTTCTCTTTCACATTAATATTAACTTTGCCAACTAATTTCATCCAAGGAGATCCCCAAAAAATATCCACATCATCCATATATATAGCACACAAATATGAATAAAAAACATATTTATCCATGGTAATCTTCAAATCTTTAAAAATTTGAACATTCTTATCCTTAAAATATGTATTTTGAATACCCTTGGTGGGAACTTGCAATCCTTTAGCCAAGTTAACATTGATGAAATTATGCTTACTACTACGGTTTGTAGAAATAATTACATGTTCTTATTGAATACATCCATGAACCTATAATATGAAGTTGTCACATGAAATTAAACCCTTATGGATCTCATTATCCTTCTTTTTAGCATGAGATTATGTATCTAATTATAGTTTCCCATATTTTTTATCAGAAAGTGTTGTTATCTCATCATCATTAAGTCCATATGAGTACCACCATATGTGATCATCATCCTTTAAATTAATGTATAGAGCTACTCTCCAAAATATTGGATTGTGAGAATTTATCCATTTTATGTATTCTTCAATAATAGAACCATCAAATCACCCTGTAAAATGCATCTTCCTTGTGTAAACCCAAAAATAAAATTATTGTTTTGAATAAATAACTTACTTTTCAATGGAGTTTCTTTGTGTGACTAGGGTTTGAGGTGGCTAATGTAAAATGATCATAACATGGGAGATACTTCAATGTTTGGCTATTATGACCACAATTATGGAATTCGAGAACCACTTGAAATCAATTAGGACTAGTTTGACTTAAATGTTGGCACTCTTTCAAAAGATATCTTAGTGAGACCATCTTTGAAAAAACCCTAAAAGAATTGATTTTAAATCAATGATTACTACACTTCACAATATTCTATTTGGATGGTGTTTTTTTAAAATCGGGTGCTTTTTTAGAGGAACACAAATTTTTATATTAATTTATATGTGATGATGATATTTCATATCAATAGAGAACAAATTTTGTAGATAAATAAAAATACAATAAAATAATGTGAGGAATTATTTTGTTGCTATGCTAAAAAAAGATGGACAAAAATATTTCTTAATCCAGTATTTTAATGATTTAAAAGGTTAGAAAGGTCAATATTGTAACAAATATTTTGAAATTGAGATTTAACACAGTGTATACTAGACATTTTAAGAAAAAGTGTTTTCATCCTCCACCATTTTTAGTATAGCAAAAATGACAAATTCTTTCATTCTATAATGTTTTAAGAACTATCCAATTCCTTGTTTTATTATGGATCTGGTGAAAATTCATTTTTATTTTAACAATTTTGATTTTAAGAATTAAAATTTATGTGGTGAGAGTTTTGTTAATTCAAAAGAACCATAATATTCATTACTACATGTCAACGTTTCAGATTCACAACAAGATCCATCTTAAATATGTACTTTAAAATATACATTCATTTAAAATATACTATACGTTATTTTACTTTAATTATTATTTATTGTAAAAATATATATAATTTGATAATTATTATAAACTAATTTTAAAACATATACAATCCAAAATAATATATTTATTAGGTCACTTAAAAGAATATTTATGATTATTATATTGATGAATATCATTTTTTTGGTATGTAAATGACATCCCATGTATTTGGTTTGAATACTAATATGTGTATAATCATTAACATTAAACATGTGTATATTTTAAATTTATATAAAATATTTAAGGTGAGCTCAAGTGTGAGATCGTATTTTGTACTTGCCATCCACTTGTCGTTAATTATTTTTGCTGATCATGAGATGACATCTAACGTTTGATATGAAAATTCATTGTAGAAGAATCTCCAACCACTAAACTTGATGTGGGTCATTATCATTGGAATAAATATGGCATGCTTGTAAAGAAAAAGCTTTGATGCAGCCAACTCAGGTAATCACATACCTCAAAATCAAATCAATTTAGAACTCTTACTCAACCTCTTACAAAGAACGTGATATCATTTCTTTTTCATTTCTCATCAATCTCCTTTATAGGAACATGAATGAATTTCCAAAGCATTAGAATATTGGTAATTTAATCATAATTAAACACGTAGGGTGGTAGTTGTTCGAACACTCATTTTTGTCAAATCCTTTAATTCTCTAAAGATGCATTCTTAAAAAGCTAACTATCAATATCAATTTTAATTAAAAGTTCTCAATTCCTTTGAAGTGAGGTATGTTCCCAAATTAAGTAAATATAATGAAAACATTAACGATAAGTAATTAAATGAAAATTTATATAAAAGAATAAAATCATATATAGGTTTAAT
>SNQJ01S0050122.1:67191-88101 GCA_010110895.2 Picea sitchensis
TATATATAAAATTGTAAACAAATATTTATATATAAAAAATAAAAATAAAAAAAATATGTAAAAATAGTTGTTTATATATTAAATATAAAAAATAATAAATAAATACACCAAGGTAAAACAAGTGAAAGGAGATTTGTAGTTCATTTTCTCGCTATGGAGTCTCTTTCAAATAGAAATCCCACTAGATGCATTGAGTATCCCACGACAAATTCGCACACAAGGAAACATGACATTAGGATTTACTTCATTCTCTTCTTTACTTTCCAATGCAAGAGCTAGGAAAGAGAGTATATAAAAATATAACAAAAATTCTTAAACGTTTATAGCAATATTTTACTCTATCTCCGTTTATTTTTTTAATAACTCTTATAAAAGATAAGAGACACTAAACATATTAGATGGACTAGATATTTTTTCTTTACCAATGAAAACATAAAAGCATTTAAAATTAAAAGTCTTGGATTTTGTTACTATTACACTATAATCTAGTGACAAATAGCAACCACAACACATGATAATTATGTTGGATTATAATGATAACTAATAAAAATAAAAAACTTAGAGGGTTAGATCAGTTGTTATAGAGCGAGACGTGAATTTATCATGCTTGTTGTTGGTCATGGGGTTGACTTTCTTGATTCCCTCAAGGTGAGGCACTTGGAAATTGGAGTGCACATGATTACCACACAAAATGATTTGTATTACACATCATAAACAGAGATACATCACACCTAAATAAGTGTTGTGAGATCCAATGTATTCCACTCTTGGAGGGAGAGGTTGAGAGAATCTCTCAACAACCTCTAGCTAACCCATTCCAATCCCTAAACTCTAGGATGCATCATAATGAGGCATTATCTTTAACACCCCCCCTTAATGCCTACATTACACAACATAACAAAAAGTTACAGTACAAATTTTGTCATGTCTATCTCACTGGTCCTCATACGCAGTTACACCCATCTCTGAACTTCATAGACACGCTCTTTCTCTCTCATCATCTTCGAGCTACCACTTCATACAACACAAATACAACTGCTTCTGACCATCTTTGAAGTATCTATATGATCGATGATTCTAAACTACCCTGAAGAATAATCTCGATACTGAAACATTCAGTAATTGATCTTACAAAATGACCTTTTTACACACACTCACCAACACAATAATAACCCGTAATTGATTATCTTGGAGCACCGAAGTACAAGAATACCTTCCAACATTTAACGAACTTGTTGACATACTCAAACTAGTAATACATTCATATAGCACCGAAGCACTCAAGAACTACAATCTTGAATTACATCACTTTGTTCTATATTTGGTTCTTCATAATGCAATTTGCAAACACACCAAACAAAACAACTAATTTCACACAAATCTGGAAAATATATCCTACAGCTCTACTCAATGCACCAACCAATGATGACTCTAGAGCAGAGTCTCTTCTGTCGTCAAAACTTTCCTTCGATATATTAACTAGATGCAACAAAGGGGAATATGGGTACATGATAATATGGTAGGAAAGGCCTGGTCTTTAGGCATGATACCGATAGGATGGACGATATATGGCTCTCTCGCTGTCCTTCTCAACTAAGAAGATCACAGCCAATAATAAAACCCTCAAATTCTGAGCTTTGAAAATGGAAATTGACCATTCCTCTCTTCTAAATAGTGATCAGAATAGATCGTTGATATTGAATATTTGTCTCTCAAAGTTCAATCAATGACTTCTCTCACCCAAATGACTGCCATCAAATTTTGACGATTTCTATTCCTTGAAGCACAGATGATGTTGGCTCCTTCACATCTACGACTGGTTCTTTACGACGACAACAACTAGATGTTGGCTTCTTCTCCTTTTGATGCATAGGTCAACCGATGGCCACAATCAACGAAATGAAATTCCTTCACATCTGATGTCTCTTCTTCCAACGATCCTCCTTCAACAATCAATGGAAATGTAGAATGTTCTGACAGAGCAATGTGATCAAATCAGCGATCAAGAGAAACAATGCTCTCACATCTTTGATCAATAGAGTGTGCCCTTCCCAAACCCTTCTGATTAGCTGTGAACTGATACAACCTCCTCCACGCACAGCAAATCAACAATCACTAAAAAAAAACACAGAAACTCAGAACACTCTGTTAATTTACTCTCCTACAACTAACCTACTCCTACAACAGATTAATCTCACATTTCTCTCATATTCATGGCCACTCCATGAGGAGCCAAGCCCAGTCCTTCTCTGATACCAACTTGGAAATTGGAGTGCACATAATTAACACACAAAATGATTTGTATTACACATCATAAACATAGATACATCACACTTAAATAAGTGTTGTGAGATCCAACTTATTCCACTCTTGGAGGGAGAGGTTGAGAGAATCTCTCAACAACCTCCGGCTAACCCAGTCCAATACCTAAACTCTAGGATGCATCATAAAGAGGCATTATCTCTAACAGAGGCCCCATAATCAAGGCTAACAGTTTACCCCAATTACCATCCATGAAACATAGATAAGTATTCAAAGGATTTTCTGTGAGTACATTTCCTCATAAAAATAAAATTAAGAATTAAATTAAATTAAAAAAAAAAAAAAAAAAATCTCAAAGGAAGAAATCTAAACCATATTTTTATTTGAGTGAACTAATTCAATGGTAGAGATAACAATGGTATGTCTTATAAAATCTGATCAAATCTTTTCATGTCTTATAAAATCTGATCAAATCTTTTCTATTGTAGAGAAACGCATCTATGCATAGACGACCCCTCTCACTGAACTTATTACATTTAATGAAATACCATAGGATAGACCATTATGGATTACAGCTAGATCTAATGCATGCACACAAACTATGATAAGATATATTAGAAGGATAGCTTACATTTTTCCCAAAAATAATCCAATCATATCATTATGAAGAAGCTCCTCAAATCCATCTCCTATGGAGCCTCCTATACCTACTACCTGCACACACACACAAAAAAAAAACCTTTCTTGAATATTTTGGCACATAAAGGATAATTTTATGCAAATAGATCTAATAAAATACCTCTAGGATTATTAGATCTACTAGAATTGAATCATAAATAGCATAAAAATGATTGACACAATGTTTGGAGGGGGGAATGAACATAGATGTATATTAATAAAAAGAGTTCAAATAAGTGAATATTTACTTTGAGTCTCTTGTTACACTCAAAGTATAGGTTCCTTGAGCTCTCCCTTAGCCTTCATTGTTCGGTTGGAAGAAGTGAGGACATTCTTTGTATCATAGCAAGAATATTATGCACTCTCTCACCCAGGATTATGCTCTACCTTGTGCTGATTCCCAACACCCAAATCTCTATCAAGTAACGATAAAAGGACTCTTGAATTGATTTCCACTAGAGTGAGGAGTCTTGATACTAGACTTACTAGATTCTCATTTCCCTAATTTGGACTCTCTTTATAGGAATGTAGAGAAGCTTGGAGATAGGTTCATGGCATGTAAACTAGGAGAAAAAAATCATGCAAATGTCCCATGCCCAATAATGCACCATGGCTATCCCATCTCTTGTCGATCTCCTTGGAACTCTCCAAATATATAATATCATGTTTGTGGCTATGGGTTTTGTATTGAAAACTAGTGACTGGTCATGAGTTGAGTATGAGAAACATGCGACCAACTACATTTCTCCCTAGCAAAAATGTGACCAAACTCAAATGTGATGTTTTTCAAGCAATTCATTAAGTACAACTCATGATTTTGGCATAATAACATGATTATGTTCTCTTCAAGGCCTAGGGTGAAAAACACAAGTGTAATATATTCCCTCAAATGTGTGAGGTTAGAAGAGGAACTGATGGTTAAGATACATTAAGAAAATATATGGAAACTAGTGGCATAAGGAAGGATCTCATGGATAAAGGAACTAGGAATTACATGCAAGCATACATCAACTAATCATGTATAGATATCACCCCTGAGGTAGAAATACCCATGCTCAAATGTATGAAAAAACATGGTCGTTAACACAATACACTATAGATACATGAAATGATATGCAATACCATGGCCATGAAAAAATACACAATGGAACCATGTCATATAACAGATCATAGCCACAATAAAACACAATGTGGATCTATGTCACTGTATACATCATAAAGACATGTAGAAAAAATGAGACTGTCGATGTTGTCTTCAAAGTACTCATATAGTAATGATATATAATGCAACCCAACTTGGGAAGGGTATCATAGATGGAGAATGCCCCTATACCCAAGATATTGAACTCAACCCCATTGATTGTACAAATATACATTATGTGAATAAATGAGTTGATGTTGAGAATGATATAAACCATCATATTACTAGTACTTAACATATCCCCCATCAATTTCCATGAAATTGAAATAAATAGATTGTGTGAAGAGCTAAATCACCAAGTAAAATTAACAAAGGTGTGGTCGACATGAAAAGGTCAACAAGACTGCAAAATGGATGAATTAGGAATGTACTTCCCATGAACATATAGCATGACATAATGATGATTTGGAAACACTAACTCAAGAGGACCGATGATATATTGCAACAACACAAGAGGCATTTAAGTGTTGTCCATAGTGACTGGACGAGTAACAAGACAAAGGAGTAAATGACTGATAATCATGGTACAAGTCCTAGGCAAGATAAATCCCAAACATGTTACAAATATGTAAACACGTTCCATGTTCAAGGGAGATAATGACTAATTGATGCCACTTGATTGAATATAAATTGAGTCTCTTCCCCCCCCTCCCCCCCCCAAATCCTCTTTTTTATGTTTTTTTGAACTTTTTTAGTGTCATTTTCATGTTTTTACGAGCGAAAAAAAAGATATAAAAGTATGATGAGTGGGAAAAACTAGTGGCTCAATTTCATGCAACTATGTAAGTCCAAGTGAATGGAATATACCTACACAAATCAAATGAAAAACATGTATTGGGCAAGTGATTTCCACTCATAGTAATTTTCTCCAAGTGTAAAGGACACAAAATGGAGGAAAATTGATGAAAATGGAAAGACATCAAGAGTGAATGAAATGGAAGTAAGCAAGAGTAAAGAAAATAGTGGTGAGAAATATGCACTAGGACATAAGAGATAGTAAGCATATGTTGTTAGGATATTTAGACACTTAGGAGTTAGTTAATATTAACCTTGCCTAATGTGTCATTAGCTCAAAATGTGTTTCTTAGTGTGTTTTTGTAGTTTGAATTAATATGCATTATAATCCGATGATCATGATATGTTCTTGACATAGAGTGATCCAACAAATCATATTATCATCGATCTTAATGGATACATTGATCCATTTATTAACACCCAATTGGTCCATGATATATATTTAAAGAGAATGGAGGGACATTTTTCGATGATCGATTGTGAGAAAATATCTGGAACATATTTTCTTATAGCATTAATAAATTGCTTCAAGTGACCACATTGGCTAGGGTCGTGTATGTTTCCCCATAGGGGTTTTACCACGTAAAAAAATTATTGTGATGATATTTGATTTGGTTGTGTGAGTGGTTACTGAAGGTGTTCATCCTCTGTTGAAATACTTGTTGTCAAACATGGTATAATGGCGCATTTGAAGACCCACTCCCATCTTAGATCGATATATTGAAGTTGTTTTTCCACATCTCTAGTTTCTGGTATTTCCATACATATTTGGGATGAGAGGAATATTCCATTGCATCTGGAGTGCTTCTTTCCTCTAGAAAATATTTTCATTTCACTCGAAAAGTTTTTTTTTCCCAATATACGACCATTTCAGTCAGATCTGAAGGTATAAATCCTGAATATGCCCTTTTAAATTTTTACAGAGATAATATTTCGATTTTATTTTGGTTTTATGTTTTTTTTTGTTTCTAGGCTGCTACTCTTTTTTATCTCCATATGATATTTTCCTTACACTCTGTGCAATCTCAGCAAATCTGAAACAAAGAGGAATGGGTTTTTTTGTCTGAGTATGATCTTTTCCATGTGCTCTATGCAATCTCGGTAAATTAGAAACAAAGGGAAAACTACATTTTCCAGTTAAGCTAAGTGATATCTAACCCTTGTTGCCATCGAGAAAAAAACATTTTTTCTTGTGTGAACACATGAAAAGTTTTTTTTTAGCACACTCTCCAAGGCCATATTCCACAAAAACAACAACACCCCCAATCCTCCTTCTTAAGATTAAATTGTGTTTTTCACTATCTCGCTTGGCTAAAAGTTTCTTTATTATAAAATAACAGGTCTTGAGTTCAAGTCTCTTTTTTGTTATTTTTTTTTTAAGTTCATGCATTCATTGTAAAGTGCATTTCACTTAATTATAAAAGTGAATCATTATTACATAACTTTAATATTTTATTTTAAGTTATTTGTTTCGCATGCAACTTTCCTTTAAAAAGTAACTTCTTTGTAAACATTATTCTAACTTGTTCTATAAAAGTGGGTCACTTCATAAGCAACTTATTTTTAAAAATGATATTATAAGAAATTTATTTAAAGAGGTCATCACCACGTGAACCAACTTCTACTTTCCACGTGGCTCTTTGGTTACTATTTATTCCTTTTTTTTCAAAAGGGCATAACTTTCACATCTAAAGTTCATTTTCAGTGTTGTTTTTCTAAACAACCTATTTTTTCGAGAAAATTCTATCCAGACCATCAGTTTCATATCTTAAATCCATATTCTCTGCATATTTAATATGGCTTATCCTAGTGATATTTTGGTTACTAGTACCAACTAATTCTCATGGAGATCCCATATGGAAGATGTATCAAGAAGTAAAGTACTAAATTACCTTGGAAAAATAAATAGAACCCACTGATGATGAAAAGAAAGTCGAATGGACTAATAAGAGTGAAAAATCATGTGGACTAATCAGAATGTCCATCTATCCTGATTTAAGGTTTCACCTTCAAGGAATTGATGGCCCAGATAAATCCCTAGAAAAGCTTGAAGTTGTGTTTGGTAAATACAATATTATTTGATCCCACCATTTATAAAATCAGCTAATGACTTTAAGTCCCAATTATTTTCCTTGCATTGAATATTGTTTATCTAAGTTCAAAACACTTAGACTTCTATGTATAGATTGAAAAATAGATTCAAAGGAATATTGATGCATATATATTATTCTTTCTAAGATTGGTAGTGCATATTATGTTTTTGGATATACCTTTTATGCCACTAGATAATATCTAGGGAGTACTTACTAAAATCCCTCTCTTGAGTATTTTTGTGATGCTCTTATTCAAAATCAAGATACTCTTGTGAAACTTGGAATCATCAGCACTGCAGGTGCATCCAACACCAATTTAGTGGCCCAATAGAAAGATAAATTCAAGAATTCCATGAAGTAACATCCTTTCCACAACAATGAGAAAAAAAAGGGTCCTAAACCCTCTCCACTAGCTTCTACTCCTAAGGGTGACAAAGGAGAAAAACCCAATAATAAGAAGACTAATAGACATTGAAAATTTTGTGGGAAATATGGTGGAGTCCAAATGTTTTAAAAATATGGAATCCTTAGAAGTGACAATGAATAAGCACACCATCAGTATTGGTTCTCCTTCTTATTCTTCTCATGGACATGCACTTTCTACTTCTAGTTTCTCCTTCAATGCAACTTATACTTCTTCTTTTGATCAATGGTTTATTGATTCTAGAGAAGCTTATCATATGGCTAAGGATTAAGATATATTTTCTTCTCTTAATTAATGTAACACCAAGAAAATACTTGTTGGTGATGATGTATCTCTTAGTGTTGTAGGGTCTGGAATAGTTCAGGTAGATAATGTCCATTTCAATGATGTATTACATGTTCCAAATATTTCATGCAACCTTCTATCAGTGTATCATATCACTCATTCAGGTGGAGGTAAAATCATAGAATTTTCACCTCACCAAGTTGTAATATGTGATTCAAAATATCTTAAGCATGTTGTCACAATTGGAATTGTTGATGATATTACGAGGTTATGCAATTTTGACAAGTTTGTCTCATCACCTTTTCCATTACATTTTTTTTCTCATAGAGATGACTTGAGAAAAATTTGGCATGAGAAGTTTGTTTATCTAAACTATTGCTCATTTAATAAACTATTTAATCAACACATGGTGACTGGTATTCCTCTTGTTTCTTGCAGAGATGGTGTTTGTTCCAGTTGTGTTCTCAGAAAACATCATCAGGATAGTTTTGACAAGCATACCCCTTGGCACACCTCGGGCTCTTTGTAGTTTGTTCATAGTGATTCGTGTGTTCTACTTTATTCTCCTTCTTTCTCTGGGTGCAAGTATTTCTTAACTTTCATTGAAAACTTCTCCAGGAGCACTTGGATTTACTTCTTAAAACTTAAGAACAAAGTGTTTGACATTTTTTTTTCCTACAAGGCCCTTGTAGAAAAACAATCTAGACATCAAGTTTAAAGGTTAAGAACAAGTAATGGAGGAGATTTTGTGAATAATAAATTTACAATTTACTATAGTGTATAGGGAATTCAACTGCAACTAATTGTTCCATCTAGACCACAAAAAAATCGTGTTGTTGCAAAGAAATAATCACACATTAAAAGAAATGGCTACTTATGTGATCCAATATAACGGATTAAGTCTTCATTATTGGGTGGAATCCATTAACTCTGCAAATTACATAGTAAATTGCACTTCCATAAAGGATATCAAATATATAACAATGAAATAAGAATGGAATAAAATTAAGCCAGATGTAAGCCACTTCCGTGTATTTGGTAGTGTGGCATGGGATCACATTCCTCGTGAGAAAAGGAAAAATTTACAACCTAAAAGTGAGAAATGTATTTTTTTTTTTATATTTTAAATATTTCAAAAGTTATATACTTCTTAAACCCCACTCTAATGAAATTGTTATTATAAGATATGTTAAATTTGATGAAAATATCTTATCCTATGAGCCTAATTCAACATTTGTGCCTTCTTCGGCATGTGAGACATCTTTGAAGTTTATGCCATCTTATATTCCTATTTTGGTTTCTTATTCTTCATATTATGATAGTGCAAATGTAAATCCACCTCCTCCTGCTCACCTTCCTCTCTATGATTCCATTGAACATGAAATTGCACCAACACCATTGCTTCCATGATGGGTCAATTCAACTCTAGAAGTAGTTGGTGATCTTTCTAGTGATCCTTCATATCAACGTCAAACACGTTCACATTTCCAGCGAGCCTCTTCTTTTTTGGCTCAAGTTCTAGAGACTCGTGATCCATAAACATTTGCAAAATCTTTAGTCATCCTTATTGGGACACAACAATGAGTGAAGAGTATCGCTCTTTAATGGTGAATGATACTTTGGATCTTGTACCTCTTCCAAAAGGAAGAAAACTTGTCATATGTAAATGGGTGTACAAAACTAAGTATGCATAAGATGGAAGTTTTGAAAGATGGAAGGCTCAATTAGTAGCTAAAGGATTATCTCACATTGAATGGATTTACTATAATGAAATATTTCCCCCCGTAGCCAAAATGAATTCCATCTGCCGTGTTCTAGCCCTTGCTTCCTCAAATAAATGGGAGGTAAATCAGATGGATGTTTAGGCCACCTTCTTACATGGGGATTTTCAAGAATAAATGTACATGGAAAAACCTCCTGGCTATGTCCAAAATGACTCCAACCTTTTTTTCCAACTTAAAAAATATCTTTATGGTATTAAGCAAGATCCTTGATATTGGTATGCCAAAATGGACATCTTTCTTCTTGGCAATGATTTGTAGATGTCATTTTGATCCTAATTTCTATACCAAGAAAGTAGGAATCCATCTCGTAATTTGTGTTCTTTATGTTGATGAACTTATCCTCTTAGTTACCCTAAACTTTTAACCCATGTGAAATCTAGCCTTAAAAAGAAATTTGAAATGACAAACTTAGGCTATCTGCATTATTTCCTTGGCCTTCAAGTAATGCAAAACAAGGAAGGAATTTTTCTTTCCCAGTCCAAGTATGCTTGTGACCTTCTTCACCACTTTCACATGGATGATTCTAAAACAACCCCTTTTGACTTCCAGTCTGGAGTCAAACTTGTTGCCTCTCGTACTTCTCCCAAAGTTGATACCACCTGGTACCATCAATTAGTTGGTAGCCTCTTATATTTGACTCATTCTTGTCTTGATATTTACATTGTTGTTGGTCTTGTTTCCTGGTATATGAAAACACCCCATGAAAGACATTGGAAAGAAACTAAAAGGATACTTTGGTATGTCCAAGGTACATTTTAGGGGGAACTCATTTGTTGGTTTTTTTCAGTTATTCAAATTGGGTCGACAACCATGATGATAGAAAGTATACCACGGGTTATGTTTTCAGCCTTGGTTCTATAAATGTCACTTGGGATTGTAAGAAACAATAGGCTATTGTTCTTTCTTTAGCAAAAGTAGAGTATCGAGCAACGATTAACACAAGTCAAGAAGCCTTGTGTATTTGATAGGTCCTTTATGAGTTTGGATTCCAATAACAATATCTGACCACCCTCTATTGCGAACATCAAAGTTCCATGGAGCTCACCAAACATCTATTTTAACATCAAAACAACAAACACATCGACCTACACATGCAATTCATCCAAAATCTCATTCATGATCGAGTTATTGAAGTGCTATTTTTCCCTAAAGAATATCAAGTTGCATACATTTCCACAAAGTCTCTTATAGAAGCAAAGGTTTCCAAATTTTGATATGTGTTAGGATTTCATGAAGTTGTCACTAAGGAGGGATAGGATCTAATGCCTCCTTCATTGTCATGAAGTGTGTTTCTTAGTGTGTTTATTTAGTATGCATTGTAATCCGATGGTCGCGATTTGTTCCCAACATAGAGTGATCCAAAGGATCATATTCTCTTCAATATTAACAACTACATTGATCCATGGCTTAACACCCGATTGGTCCATGATCTCTATTTAAAGAGCATGGAGGGTAATTTTTCGATGATTGTGATAAAATCTCTATAACATATTTTCTTTTTCATTAATAAATTTCTCCAAGGGGCCACGTTGGCTAGGCTATGGATTTTTCCCCACAGGGTTTTTACAATGTACAAACATCATTGTGTTTATATATTATTGGATTGTGTGAGTGGTTATTGAAGGTGTTCATCCTCTATTAGAATACATGTGTTTTCAAACATATGCCACTATAAAGAAACATAAATGATGATGACAACCCCCTCAAGACATCACCAAAAAATGTTTAAGAGAGAATAATGAGATCTCAAATTTTAGTCATGGTAGGGATAAATAAGGGTTTCCGAGCCTACAGATAATCACAACATGGGTGTGAAATGGAAAAGGGAATGTTAACTAGGGAAACCCATGAAGGGAAGGATAATGTCACAACCTGGAAGAATTGAACCTAATGAATAATGTCATCAAAAGTGATGGTCGATAATGCAATATTGGAATGAAAGGAAAAAATTCTTGTTATATGTGAGTTTAGAACACATACCTCATAGTTCAGTGAAAAACGACACAGAAAGTACCAAACAATATGTCACCAAGTCCTATAGAAATCATCTAGAAATACTAAACCTTGGGTTAAATTGCATAGTGTAATCTCATAAAAAAAAATATGAAAACATGAATTATGAGTAATAAATGCCAAAAATTTAGTGCAGGCTTAAAAATGGTCATTTTAAACCCAAAACATGCTCAGAAATAGTATATTTATGGACAATAGAGATTATTTTCACATTCACCATTTTGAAATTCTTACCTATGATAAAAATTTGGCACCTCCAAAAACATCTGACAGCGATTGAAGCATATTTTACCAACACAATTCCATTTCATATGGAATAAGTAGGCCCTCAATCCATTCCCTTTCATTTGGTAGTTTTCATTTTAAGTTTATTAGGCTTTGGGCTGGTGTTGAACCACACAAGGGCCACAAATGCATGACCATGGGTTCACCCACCAACAGTTATGGCCAAAAGGCCATAGCTATGTATTTTCCATGATAAATCCATGATTGATAGCGTCTACTCAAGTGAAAATCCATAGTTGTTCCCAAAACCAATAAAAAGTTTGTTTTTCCTCAAATTGTTTCCTGCCAACTAAAATATGATTTTTATTAATTATGTATGCAAGTTTTCCACCATGTTGAAGTGTAAATAAATGGAACATGAGGCTATGTATGTGAAATCCATGAGGGACCAACACATGCTTGATGCACTATGGGATTGTGGAATTATGAAGTTCTTCAAGACTCAAAACATGAGATCCCATATGATGATGTTATCAAATATGATTATGTTCGAGAGACTGGTCATGTTTTGGGATCGCAACCAATATTTATTGTAAGTAAGGTATGAGATATTAACCATTAATTTTGAGGAAATATACTTCATTATAGGAATATCCCGACATGGGGATCCGATTTTCCTAAAAGGGGGAAAGGATGGAACTAATGGCTCCATTAATGACTACATTGTTTCTCACTTTCATATAGGGTCTCAAAAAATCATTAATCAACTCCGAATCAAGGATGTAGTAAAATCACCTTTGTAGAATATCCTCTTCATGATTACTCAAGTGGATAGATTTATAGCACCCTACCTAGAACCCAAGGCCCATGTGCATTATGTTCTTGAGTGGTTGAACCCCACTATGTTTTTTTGGTGTACCGGATTTCTATTTAATCTCAAGGAGGAATAACTTACTAGATGTAGGATAGGTTGACAGAAAAAATTCAACTATAGCTTTATTTTAGTGTCATTATTCCTATATAGGATTCCTTAGATGATACCTCATGTATTGACACAATTTTCTAGGCATACCAAGCCCAATATGAGGATATGGATAGACTATATGGACTTTCTTGGTGAAGGCTTACCCCTTGGCACATTTGTCTAGGAATTTACTAATCGGTGGGATGATTAGATAGTAATGATTGAGAAATATCCACATGAAAGAATTGATTTGATACATGATTCTAAGCTTTCACTACCTCCCAATGCTCATTGGGGAGACATTAGTAAGAAAACAACTTTGTCTTTTTTCAATTTTTCAATTTTTTTAATGTTTTTGGATTTTTGAGATATGTATTTTTTTGGTATGCAGTGTAACTAATATTGATCTTGACAAGGCAGAAAGGTGGAACCAATTCATTCGGTGGGGATGGCCCCCAACTACCATAGGGATTCGGATGAGTAGTAGCCATAGGAGGCAGAAGGATTTGAGGATCTTGTTGAAAACATCTGTGAGGTGTGGAGGAACCTCGAGGGAATTCCCATGGGTGTCCCAATGATGAGGGTCAAGGAGGTCCCCCATAGGTTACAACATTGTGTTGTAAGAGTACCATGCCCCTTTGTCTAGCTACTAAGGTGGGTAGCCAATGTGATCGCATGTTACCATGAGACTCACACCCCTATGGATGACTGTTACCATGAGACTCACACCCCTATGGATGACTAGATGGTAGTCGTCACCCCATTTTTGTACCATTGTGATATATATATATACATATATATATATATATATATATATATATATATATATATATATATATATATATAGTCCTTTGGATGTATATACGTTGTATCATAATGAGTCATGTATCATATTTTTTTACAATAAATAATTTTGAATATATCATTAGTTGTATATATATATATATATATGTATGTATGGTTTCAAATGATTTGATTAGAAATCCATGTTTGTATAAAAACATGCTTCTATTAATTCTTAATTAATTTGAAAAATGGAAATCTAACACATATTTAGCTAACGAACCAACCAACATATATTAATCTATTGGTATCACCATGGGTGTGTCTGTGATGAGGGCTAAGGAGATATAATCGACATCTACAAATCAAGCAACAAGCATGATAAGCATTGAACTGAATTGATTGATGTAATAATTTAAATCACTCACATCCCACACCTACTAAAATACACCATGTACAATTGCTACGTAGCCTGATGGTTTACATAGAGTAGGGCCCATTGCTAAATCTTCATTATTTAGTTATAAACTAGAACCAAGTCACCGTTAGGAACTACATGAAGATAAACATGGTGAGTAATATAACAAGATAACACAACCCTTAAGGATTCCCATTAGGACATGGAAAATGTAAAATACACTCATATTCAATATGATTTGGAGTGGATAAATTAGTGGCAAGTTATGAAAAATAAATTTGAGACTCAAATCGGCCAATGCTTGGAATTTCACTCGATGGCCCAAAAAATACCCTTTGTCCAAAATCAAGATTTATGTTTTCAACCACCAATTATTCCATTTTGGGAATCACTTATGATTAATGATACATATCGTCCCATGTTTTTTTTACCATAGACATGACTTCTAAGATGGCCTCATTTGAAGGTAACTCATTATCTAAGAAACCATGGGAAATATGAGAGTTGATGGCCCAAAATGGAAAAGTGCATTGATTATATTCCACATGGAGATGGAGATATTGTTCAATATCAGTTGATGTTGACTAGAATCCTTAATAGGAAATATCTCCCACACTTAGTGGCATACTGGATCCAAATGAATCCACTTCCAAAGGATTAGATACTACCCAATGATACGAGGAACCCTGTGATTCAATAACACTTGGAGAGATGATAAAGATAGGAGATAAGTTAGAAGAGGTGAATGGTGGAGGCAAGGTAAATTTTCCAATCAATGACAAATCCTTGAACATGTCCACACCAACATTGTCATACATTCTCAAGGAACAACTAGTGAATTGAATGTTCGTACGAATGTTAGTTCTAGAATCCAATGTACAATATGCCAATTTATACATAGTGACCACTTTCCCTTCATGCAAAAAGTGGAGAACCATAAATACCGAGGACACTACGGTCTTCATCGCATGAATCCAACTATTTCCTAACAAAATATTGTAATCTAGTGGGGCATCGACTACTTCAACTTCGATCAAAACATTATTTCCACCTAACTCAACTAGAAAGGAAACAATGATTCCATGAGGATTGAATGTGTGAACATTGAATTCCTATAACATGGTGTTCGATTGTGCAAGCTATATATAAACTATGGCTCTCAAACATGACAAGAACATGATGCAATTGGAGGCTCCTTCATCAACAATTGTCTTTAATATATTAATACCATGCCAAACTACTTGAACTGGAAAAACAATTCATTGGGGGGGCCTAGTACGACTCTGGTTGATGTCAAAAGTGATTAATATAGTATTAAAAGGGTCAAACCTTCCTACAATAGACAAAAATTATTTCCATTACATTGTGTAGCTTTGGAGGGATTCGATGGAAAACATGGCACATGGCTCCTGGGCTAGATCTTCCACAATACTATGATTATGGGCATCCCATGCATTGGAATTATGTTTCGACCTGTGAAGAACACCCTTAGGTAGGTGAATCACCATATAAAATGATGGATTATATATCGAGATAATGCCACTAGGCTGGAAATAAGACATATCCTTATCCAAACAACCATTCTTAGGATTCTTATAATTACAAGCTCAAGTTTGAAAATTGACCATATAATCACACATGTATACGTTTTCACTCAATGTATATACCCTTTTCTGAGGGTTACTTTTCATTCCCCCTTGCGATGGTGTACAATTTGATGCAACCATTTTTTGTTTTTGCGATGGAAATTTGATGCTTAGAACAACATGTTGCTGGGGAGCTCCCTGCTGAAATAAAAAGTGATGAATGTCATCCATTCAAGGAAACTAGTTATTAATATGGTATCCACTATAAATGTTTTAGGTAAATTTCAATTTATTCTTCCCTTTTGTACCTCCTACATCATCATTTTTAGTTTGAATAGTCCCTTGCCTGGGATTAGAATTTTTCTTCGTATTCTTCTTCTTTCCTCTAGGTTGTTGAGAGTTTTTTAGTTGTGTTGATTGCATTGAATGAATCTTGGATGTCTAAGAAAGGACTATAACACCTTGGGTTTTTGGAATAGTTGTGGGTGTATTCATGGATATGGACATATGAATCATATACTCACTTAACTAGCCAACTAAACCATGGGATATGGCACCAACCACAACATTGAAATGTTGTCCCAAATTCAGTTTAACTATATTTGTTGAAAGGATATAACCATGTGGAATTATATAGTAAAATTTGATAAACTAAGTGTGGATCAAATCTAAATTCCGAGTATGTAAAATTACCTACTCCTCGGTAACTACCTCCAACATATATGTCCTTGGAAATTGGTGGTAATAATGACTTAATGAACCAATATGCTAGTAATTGATTTGAAATCTCATCTCTAATAAGCCTACACTTCCATATCCATTCAATGAATATGATCTAAGATATGCATGGAATCACTTTTATGCAATGATGTCAAAATATCATCGCTGGTATCATATTGAATTGATAGTTTGAAGTATATAAAAAAGGACATGGATGCAAATGAAAGTCACTATACAAGTCACCTAGTAACTAAATGTACCATTTAGTGTAACTTCCCATCAAGGTCCTCTAGAAAAGTCTTAACCTTATACAATCATTCACTGAGGAGTTTGAAGAACAACAAATATGATATGTCATGACATGTGTGGAAATATCTTCCCAGGTCATTGTCAAACTTTGGGATATCATATGGTAATTTGCTGGGAATTTCTATCCACCAAGGGTGGTGTTTTATGGGGTCATTCATCAACCCATATAGATCAAGTAGATTCAAAGTCATCGATAAAGGTAACTCTATGTTGGAAAATGGATTCTGATGGAAATAATATTGAACTTGTGATTGATATGGACCTTGCAGCCCCCCCATAAACTACTCCCAAGGAAATTACTTCCCCCAATGCCATTACTACCCCTAGTGATTGTAAAAACACTAGTGGCAATACCATACCCAAGTTTAAAACTTGAACCCAATGGAAAACTAGAATTTTCTATCGTGAAGCCACCTATAGGGATACCAAAAATGGGTGGAAACCTCCTTCCAGCAGTAAAACCATGGCCTTTCCCCCACCAAAAACAATTTCAAATGTAGAAACAATAGGAAATTTAACACTAGGAATACTTCTAGAAGGAAATGATGTGACTAGTGACATTCCCCAAATGGAAAAACAAAATTTCATGGGCATAGATATGGAAAAACCATGTTGGATGACCCACTCATTCTTGGAATCATGTGAGGATTGGTGAAATAGGAAAAATGATAGTGAAATGGCCTATGCACATGAACAAGTAAAGGGTATAAAGGACTAGTCAAAGGATGACTAAAGTTTGGTGGAGGAATTCCATCAACGAATTGAATCTCCACTTGTTCAAACTCTTGTAAATATTATGCATGAGATTCAAAATATATTGTGTTAGTGTCATCTAATGTGGACACCTGCAATTGCCTGGTTGTTAGTGGTTCCTCTTCATTGGAAGGAATTCCTCACTCTCTATGAGATGTGAAGGGGTTGGTCAACCATCATGAAAAATGTGTTTTAACCTAAAATAAAAACAATAATATATGCCCAACTATACATGAATAACCACAGATCACACCCTAGAAAATATAAATATTCAACAAGCAAACAAATTGTTGGTTAAAGGGGCCTTTTGAAAACCAAAAATCCTAGGGGATGTCAAGTCCCCAAGACTTGGATAGAAAAGTTTCAAGAGACAGTTATGGTGACATTTCCACAAAAATAATGAAAGGTCCAAGTAACCCCATGAAGATAATAACCCTCCAATAGAGTTGAGACAGATATTATACATCTGCCTCACGTACCAGAAGCACTATGCACCTGTATCCGCATGTGTGATGCCCTAGGAAAAGTAACTATGGATACCACTTCATAATTGGTGTTTGGGAGAAAAAACCATGGGTCAAGACTACATATATGGGCAAGGAATATGAACCCAAAATTTCATAGAGAAGTGGTGTCAAAATATGGACTTTCTAGTCAACTCCAAAACCCCCATACATGCAATAATACCACTAAACAAGTGAAGAGGGGATATCTAATCCACTTTCCTATCTTGGCCTCATTCTTAACACTATTTGTAGATGTGATTTTCTGGAAATAACTCCTTTCTACTAATGGATTTTACACTCACTAGTCATGTATTACCCCTATTTACCCCAATATGTAAATATATGCCAAATGTCGCCATGAGCCATGGATAATATGTTTTATTCTTGGACCATGACGAACAATCAAAATGATAAAATGCACTTTGATGATAATAATAATAAAAAAAATTGTTGATGGGTGGAGAACTTACAAAGAAATGATGTCATGAGAGGGAAATAGCAAGGAAATTTCCTTGCCAATTTAATATTCAAGAAAAACCTAGATTTCCCATTTTTCTATAATTTTAGTTAATAAAGGAAGTTGGTACTTGAACTACCAACTTCCTTGCCTTAGAAGCATGAGAAACAAAGTACACATCCAAAGAATTATGGGCTGAACCACAAATTGGGGGATTTGACCCACAAAATCTTGTTGTAGAAAGAAGGAAAATGAGGAAGAACATGGACAAAGGAGAGAGGACGTACATAGTTGGGTCTAGGGACCAAATATGAGTGGAGAAGAGGGGGTGATACTTCTCTAGTTCTAAGAAAAAAAAGAGAGGAGAAGAAATATGTTTTATGGGTGCAGGAATCGATGGAAACTATCTTCAAATCAAGTTGATAACATGGCTATGAATTTTCAGTGATTGGTTGAGAAAGAATGAAGGTAACGAGAAGGGAGGGTGTTGAGGGACTATTGGATAGTGAGAGGCCTCCCTTGTGTTGTGTATGTTAGTTGTTGTGGTTCTTTATGGAAAGATCAAGCCCCCTTTCTTGGTGATTGAAGACTTGGTTTTCTAATTTCCTGTGTATGAAGGAGAATAACCTTCATATTTTTTTACCATTTTCCAAGTAAAAGAATTTCCCCTCATGGAATCATATTCTGGCTTGGGGTTGGCCAACTATAGGGATGGACAAAAGACAGTTGTGCCTATGGTTGGGTTGAAAGAGATTTATCCATTAGAAGTTGCCAATCAATATGAAAGTATCACATAAGTGTTTTTTTGTTTCATTTATACCATGATAAGTTTCCTTGATGTTATGGGATTTATATTGGTTATTTGAATAATTTTATATTATGTTAAAGTAGTGAAATTGTTGTTTCATGTGCCTGGTTGGTTATTAAATTTGGAGAGAGTTGTGAAAAAAATATATATCTTTTTTTTCCCTCTGATTGTCTTATTTTTAAATTTTGTTATAAGTAATTTGTAACTCTGAGTAAGAACATAGTGTTGGTTGTTCATTTGCAATAATTTATAAGAATAAATCTCATGTGTGAAGAGTGAAGACTAAGCTAGTATAGTCTTCAAAGAGCATATGAAAATAAGAATGTATAATTTATGTTCAATGAGTGTTGCTACCTATAATATTGAGTTGTATATCATATTTTGGAGAGCATGAGTAAAATCCCTTAACTTTCAGCCAACATAATAAACTTGAAAAGGGGGAGTCTTGGAAAGAAATATGGACCATAATTCTGATCTGATAATCCTAGGCCATATAGTTCAAAGGAAAAAAGTATTTAACATGAACAATGTGTGAAATAAAGTGAAATCAAGAATTATGTGTCTTGTATTTAATTTATGCTTCATTAAGGCATGGTAAGAATAGAATTCCTACTTGGATTTACTCAGTGAAAACCATGTCCAAAGGTAAAGACCTGAATTGGTGTCTTTGTCCAAAATAATGGTAAAGACTTGCATAATTTTAGGTGGGTACTATGTCTTGATAAAACATAAATTTTAGTGTGGGGAAGTTTTATTTCTAAGAGAACTTAATTTTCTAGAAATAAATTTAAGTAAATAAAATACATGTGTTTATATATTTTAATAGTTTCATGAGAAATATTTTACTTGGTGAATGGAGGCTGATAAATCCTGGTAAATTTCCTAATTCTACTATTTGTTGTCTTAATAAGTTGAATATTGAGAATGAGAATTTATCATATCAAAAACTAAGAAATTCTATCCTCGACACATGAATGGAAAAACTTGGATTTTTTCCTTTTTTCTGGGAAAAGAGATTAATTTGTTCAGTTCAACATTCATATGAGTTTGTATTATACACATATAAACTCTGTAATTCCGAAGAGATATTTGTTAGTGCATATTTTATTTATTTATTTATTTAGGCCTAGTATTAATACTACTTTCCCTCATTATTTTTAATAATATTAAACCCCTACATGA
This sequence comes from Picea sitchensis, assembly GCA_010110895.2. Lineage (NCBI taxonomy): Eukaryota > Viridiplantae > Streptophyta > Pinopsida > Pinales > Pinaceae > Picea > Picea sitchensis. The sequence goes on from SNQJ01S0050122.1 coordinate 87,438, forward strand.
GTATTTGATATCAAAAGATGGAGAGGAGGGTAAAGTGTATGAATTATGCATTGTACATGGGGGAAATATTATTAGTCCCTACCGTAGGCATAGAGGGACTATAGTGATCGATAATGTGTTGAATACATATTAGTTTGTCCTTTGACCCTAAATATTTGCACAATACCTATTGTTGGAGCTATGGAATTAAAAGCATATATTTTTATATAATAAAAAATTACATACATGTAGTGATCTGATTGGATAAGATATTGGAGGTCTTATTGCCACATTTTTCTATTCCCAATGTACTATATGGTTGTTGGATTACTGAGAGGGGGGGTGAATCAGTAATAGTGTAATTATAATCCTTTTTCTTCAAATGTTATATCAATGTAGAATTATTATCCAATAATGAGAAGTAATAAATAATCCATCACACACATACACAATACACCAGTGTTTTACATGGAAACCCAAATCGGGAGAAAACCACATAATTCTTTTTCTTAAATGCCTTGAAGAATTACATCCATTGGAAGCACCAAATTCCTTTGTTTTCCAGCTGCAACTAGAAGGAGGCTCTAACCCCCTATTTTCTCAGGCTACAACTTGATGAAAGCTCCAACTCTGCAATTCTCTAGCTACTACCAGAAGGAGGCTACAACCCCCTATGTTCTCCAGA
>SNQJ01S0050123.1:3904-46807 GCA_010110895.2 Picea sitchensis
AAAATGAAACATGTGAACCCGCGACTCCGCCAACCCGCAACTCCGTAATTGTTGGGTGCAAAATGTATATGGCGGAAGTGTTGGGTGCAAAAAGTATATGGCGGAAGTGTTGGGTGCAAAAAGTATATCACGGAACAAGCTGGACATGAAAAATGAAAAATGAAAATAAATTTCACCTTTATTATCATAAACAAAATCAAAATTCTAAAATTCCAAATTTACATTTAAAAGGTACAAGTATATGACGGAATTGTTGGGTGCAAAATGTATATGACGGATTATCATAAACAAACTCAAAATTCCAAAACTCCAAATTTACATTTAAAAACGTTAAAAATAATATTGAATAAAATTTAAATAATTGTTTATACTTGTTGGGTGCATTTTTTGGATCCTGGATTCGCGGTTTGGCAAGACAAAAATAGAGTCTCTATTGTTCTGTCTCCTACAAATAGCACCCAGATTTCTGCGATATACAAATTGACGGCGGGAGTTGGGGAGATGAGTCTCTATATAAAGTATCGACATGAGATTTTATAGAGCATGTGTGGATCCGTGTTTCCATATTTAGGCAGTTTTTTGATTGCGGGTTTGTAGTATGGCGGGTTGAAAAAAGAGTCTCTATTGTTCCTTGCCCTACAAATAGCACTGAGATTTTCGCGACATACAAATTGACAGGAGTCATGATGGGATGCTTGGTTGAACATTGCATTTGTTTTGTTCTAGAACATATGTGCATCCCTCATTCCATAATTGGGCACTTTTTTGGATCGTGGGTTCGCGGGCGGGCGGGATGAAAATTAAGGATCTACTATTCTGTATCCTACAAATAACACCCACACTTCCGCGATATACAAATTGACATGTAGACCTATGGACATAATCTGTATATAAAATATGGAATGAGATTTTACACAGCATATGCGGATCACTAATTGCATATTTGGGCCTCTATTGTGGCGTGCTGTACAAATACATTGTTCTACAACATATGCGGACCTACGGGTTGCTTGGCTGAACTTTGCATTTGTATTGTTGTAGAACATATGCAGAGTCCTCATTCCATACTTTGGCACTTTTTGGATTGCGGGTTGGCGGCCTGGCGGGCTGAAAATTAAGTATCTATTGTTCTATGTTCTACAAATAGCACCTAGACTTCTGCGATATACAAATTTATAGGCTGGCTTGTGGACATAGCCTCTATAAAGTATTGAATGATATTTTATACAACATATGCGGATTCCTGATTCCATACTTGGGCAGTTTTTGGATCGTGGATTCGCAGCCTGGCCGATCAAAAATAGTGTCTATTGTTCTATCTCCTACAAATAGCACCCAGATTTCCGCGACATACAAATTGACAGGAGGAGTTGTGCGCTGCTTGGATGAATAGTGCATTTGTATTGTTCTAGAACATATGTTGATCCCTCATTCCATAGATGGGCATTTTTTGGATCGCGGGTTCGCGGCCAAGCGTACTGAAAATTAAGTATGTGGAACCCTCATTGCATACTCACAAGTGGACTCGGGTTGCTTTGTTGAACATTGGAATTTTATTGCCCCATAGCGATTCCGTATCAATTTCATAATTATCGATTTTTTTCTATCGGGGGCTCTGGGGTTTGAGGGTTGGAAATTGGGCCTCTATTGTTCCCCGCTATACAAACACATTGTTCTAGAACATATGCGGATCCCTCATTCCATACATGAGCACTTTTTGGATCGTGGATTTGTGACCTAGCGGGCTTAAAATTAAGTATATATTGTTCCGTGTTCTACAAATAACATCTTCACTTCCGCGATATACAAATTGACAAGCGGACTTGTGGACATAGTCTCTATATTAACTATGGAATGAGATTTTATACAGCATATGCGGATTCCTCATTCCATACTTAGGAAGTTTTTGGATCACGGGTTGGCGGCCTGGCAGGTTGAAAATAGAGTCTCTATTGTTCCCTCTGCTACAAATAGCATCCAAACTTCTGCCATATACAAATTGACAAGAGGACTCAGGTTGGTTTGCTTAACATTGCACTTTTATTGTCCCGTAACAATTCCATATGTATTTCATATTTAACGAATTTTTTTGATCGGTGGCTGTGGGGCTGGCGAGCTGAAAAATGGACCTCTTTTGTTCGGGCTCGCGGGCTGAAAATTGAGACTTTATGGACTTGAGAGCTGGTGCATTAAATTATCAAATCATGTTAAATTTCCTATTCTTAAAAGAATCAAGGAAATAAAATATATATTTTTTTAAATTCTATAACCACAAGCATAACAAGGACCAATTTGAATTTAAAGGGCCTATTGTTCATATCATAGCACAATTGCATTCCACACACTAAATATTCATTGATTTCAAATTATTCCAGGATATTGGTCTAACTAACTTCATCGAATAAGCAAAATGCGAAAACAATGGCCAATTTGTATTTTAAGAGCCTCTTGTTTGTATGTGAGGACAGTCGCAGTTCGGACACTATATATTCATTGATTTCAAATTATTTCAGAACAATACTTTGACCAAGTTCATCGATCAAGGAAATCTGCTAAAGTAAGTGAAAATACAGTTGCATTACAGAGCCATAGAAATTACTAGGCAGATCTGCATCCCAGCTGGTTAAAAAAAACAATTATACTGTTTGGTGTCCTCCAAAGAAAAGTTGGAGCTCCAGGGTATACAAATTGACAAACAAAGTAGATAACCAAGAACCAACCATAATTTAAACAATCCACAAGAAAGTTTCCAGAAGGTTTTATAGAGCTGAACCCATTGACCTTTGCACCAAACAATTTGATACACAAAGAAAAGACTTCGCCGCATTTGTTTTCTGTTGAAACAAACTTTCATCCGGATGTTGAACAAATAGTACAGAGAGACATGAGGTATATTCATTTCCTCTCAAAGTTTCATATAATTTTTTTTCCCCTTTTCAGCCGATATGAAAAATTGCATTGTCCTCATTTAAGGTGAATTTTCTTTGTATTCAAAGTTGCTGCAACATGTAGACACTGCTTGCCTTTTTCTATAGATATGTTTCATATGACAACTCTGCCAACTCAGGAAGCACATTTTGTAATAGCAATTTTCTGATCGTACAATGCACGGTTGTGTTTCCCACGGTTCGAATAACACCACTGAGGCAATGTCCATAAATATATGGATATTTTTCACCACATCGCAGACAATCAATCGTATCATTAGTTATCAAAGCAGAGGCAGAGGCAACGGAATGGCATTTTGCACAAACAAGCTCAAAGGGGGTCGAGTACACATTGGCTACAACTGAAATACCTTCAACCTGGGAATGCGAGTAAACGAATTAATACATTGAACAATATAATACACAACTGCATCCCACCCTCCCCTTTAAAAAAAAAAAAAATATTTAACAGCTGCAGAAATTTGTTGAAGTCTATTTCTATAAGCAAAGCGAGAATGATTTTGTAAATGTATACGCACAACAATTGTAGAGCTAGCTAGCTTCTCCAGATCCTTTATTGTATCTGCTCGCAACTCTATCACAAACGTTGACTGGGTTGTCCGAAAGATCGCTTCTCTATCATCCTTCTTTTTTGTTATATTTTTGAACAACATAAGTGGAATCTTCCCTCTATGCAATTGTTGTTCCATTGACGAAAACAAATCTGAATATGTATTGAACAATTGTAGCTGCAACATGGAACAGTGCAATTTTTGTGTAACTTATTCGACATACATGCAAAAGTGAATGTAAACAAAAAAATTGAATATGAAAAGCGGTACCATTTCCTTCTCATTGTCCGACTCTCCATCCTTTATATGGAGAATGTGTTGTGACCCAAATCTCCTGGCCAGTGTGACAGCAACCCCAATCGTTCCCATTGGGTAAATATTAGTGCTCTGTGCAAGTTGCCTAATAGCTGAGTTTGGGAGGAAGCAGTATTCTGAACAAATAGGAGGAATTTTTCCCACAATGCTTGTTTCATTGACTGAAATAATTCGATCACAATCACCACGGCCATATACTTTTTTCGGTAATATATTAAAATTTGTAATGGATATCCCATTGCGCGGCAATATATTTTCTGCATGTTTCTGAACATGTTGAGGAGGAACAATCAGTGTGACTGTCATCATGGCATCCTTGTCTATCATATCATCATGCATAATGGGTCTACTTTTGTTTGCCTTATCCAAGTAGGTGGTATAGACAACCATTATGTCCTTGACAAACACCTATCCAATTTGGCAGTTGTTCAAGGCCTCTATTGACAATACTTTTCATGTCATAACTCTAGACCTGAAGACATTTTTCGAACAGGAAAACTAAAGTGAATCGTAGTGTGCTACAAGTACACACATACTTTTGATGAACTATCGATCCAGAGTTTCACAACAACACCTCTTAGTCTGTGGAACATGCAACAGGTTCAGCGTCTCGCTCGTACTTGTTGATACTTCTTGCGAGATGCAAACCATGTACTTCATATGGCATCAACATATTCGCAATGCCATAGTTGAATATATAGCTGAGGAAATTTGTCTAGCAAACATAGTAAGAGCATAGCGCATGCATCTTTACCTTTGGCCTTGTCGGTCCGCCGATGTCTGGGATGACTGACTGCTCATGGCCGTCTCACTAGTCCAACTTTTTCTGATGCAAGCATTTGTAGATGGACATCAGGGCTAAGCAAATATATGCATTCTATATTATATGCCCACACCCGGTTTGTATATTTAATTTGTCGACACACTTGGTATACCTTTTAGAATATTGTACCCCAGAACCCTCTACTGTTGCACAGAAGAATTCATCTCCCTATCCAAGCAACATTTTTTTTCCAAGGCAGCAACGTGGAAGATGTAATCGACAGGAAGGAAAGTTAGTTTGAAAACATATATGTAAAACAAAAAAGAAACAGGTATGTTTACCCACCAAAGAGTCCTTCGTCCTGTCCAGCCATTATGTTTGTTTAAATGTAGCAATGCAGCGCAAACATAATTGACATGCACTAGCTTAGTATGCAGGAATAAACGTATGAAACCAAGAAAACTTACCATGTAGGAAGGCACACAACTAGATTAACACATATCTAGACCATAAATGAAATACAAAACAACGCAATATGAAACAACAATATGAGCATGCACCTTTCTATATCCTCTTCAGCTGATGCAGTCGAGACTCTTTCCTTTTCTCCAGCTACTCTATTTGTTTCAATTTGGGAACTGACAAAATTTAACGAACATCAATGGAAGTTGGTATTTAGCAGAGAACAAGCAATATGTACATAGAGAAAAACTGACTCAACGATCAGTCTACAAAGGCAGAAACATGAACCTTTGTGCTTCTCTATCCATGGCTATAAACGTGTACAATTTTTTTCCCTGGCCAAAATATATTACAAGGAACAAAATATCACGCAACTGCATGGCCGCAGCTAAACGATTTCTTCTTTTCCCTGGGAATTTATCCACATATGCCCTCTAGCCATGTTCTTTATCCTCTACACAGACTGTTGTTCACACGATACAATTTCTCAGTTTTTCGTGGCTAATTACCCACACATGCTTCCAGACATGGAAATATAATCTTGCAGAATCTTTGTTGCACATATCATATGTCAAGAACAACACAAATTGCATCCTGTGCACACCAGTCTATGTAGAGGAGAAAAGACATGTCATGTCATATCCACACATCTAAACATACATGGTTTATAAATGTACCCCGCATACATATGCTTTATTCCAACAAGAAAATAGCGGGTATTGTAACTTCACATGTAATCCTCGAACAATTTTTCATGCAACTATTTTCTTTCATGGCAGGACTGTAGCACCAGGAAAATCTCATAGAATAACAAATTTCGACTCCGGAAGACATGGAAAATAAAACAACTACATATCCACTGGTGGGTGAAGGGGTTGAACACCGTAAAGCACCCCAACCCTGCAAGGCTAAATCAAAGAAAAGAAACCAGCATGGACCAAACCAACGAGAAAGCACAAAGAGGTCGAACTGCACCTGCAGCGCCCCAAAGTGCAAACCCCATCCAAACAAACAGAACCAGCAACCCGGGAAGCAATGAACCAGCAAGAACCACCGATCCAGTGAACAACATATATATCTCCAACGATTACGAAACTGCAACCCAAACAAAGAAGGAACCGAAAACACACAAGGAACATGCGACTACAAATAAGTAAACATTCTTACTTGCAAACTACAAACTAAACATCAAACGAGGAATACAAAATGAAACCACAACATCTAAAATTACTCTGAAATGATGAAATGAAGAAGCACAACTCGAATCACTAGTGAAACAAAAATAAGAAGCAACCGAGAAACCAACGAAGAAGAACCACTCATTGAACCAGTAAACAATGTATGTAGCCTCAACGATTACGAGGATGAAGCATACAATGGTAGCAACCGACAAACTAGCAAAGAAGAAGCAGTCACTGAACCAGTAAACAATGTATGTAGCTTCAATGGTAGAACAAGGACGAAACATACAATGGTTATTGAACTGGCGGTAGACAATCAACTGCAAATTCACTGTAACTGTATAGAAAATTTTGAGGAAAAATGTACTCCGAGAACCGTATTTACATAAACATTTAAGACTCTCAGGCTGTTTAAGCACCTCGTGGAATGCAAACATTTAAGTTGTCAGGGGTGTTGTAGAACATCACGTCATGTGAACATTTACGCACTCGGTCCTATTGACGCATCTCAGAGTAAGTGTCAATACATTTCAAGAAATATACATCCGCCAAAGACGCTATAAACTTTGGAATTCTCAATCACTACAAAGCTTGGATATCAAAACTTTTCAATATGATTATTGCATATCAATACTTGCGGATATATTCGGGTAGCAGAAAATGCTAATACAAACATTTGAACCAATGCTAGCATTAATCAACCTTGAAGCAAGATACAGGAAAAATATATGATTAAAACATATTGACTACGAGAAAAACTTTGGATATGTTGTCATATGCTACATTGGGAATAGTGAAGCTAACAATAAGACCTCAAATATCTTATCCAATCAGATCAGTACATATATGTTACTTTTTATTATATACAAATATATGCTTTTATTTCCATAGCTCCAACAATAGGTATTGTGCAAATATTTTGGGTCAAAGGACAAAGTAATATGCAGTCAACAATTTATCGATTGCTATAGTCCCTCTAAACCTATTGCAGGGACTAATAATATGTCATCATATTTCCATTTTTTTTTAAAACATATATACAACACTTATAACAAATAGTAATAATATATGTTAACAAAATAAACATAAATAAACGTATTGGGAATAGTGAAGCCGACAATAAGACCTCAAATATCTTATCCAATCAGATCAGTACATATATGTTACTTTTTATTATATACAAATATATGCTTTTATTTCCATAGCTCCAACAGTAGGTATTGTGGAAATATTTCAGGTCAAAGGACAAAGTAATATGCATTCAATGATTTATCGATTGCTATAGTCCCTCTAAACCTACTGCAGGGACTAATAATATGTCATCATATTTCCATTTTTTTTAAAACATATATACAACACTTATAACAAATAGTAATAATATATGTTAACAAAATAAACATAAATAAACGTATTTTTATATTTAAGAAAAAGAGAGATTTAATAAGTATAATAATATAAAAATTATAGTATAAATAAATAAAAAGAGAGAAATATCACATAAATAAAAACTTATTATAGGATATTTATATAAAAATATTGTTGTGTGTGTTAGAGTTAACACTTAATTTAGTAAATTTTGGTTTTCTAATTGTATGTGAGTTGGTTCTAGGAAGCATTTGTAACACACACAACCTCCTAACCCTCTCTTAGGTTAGTGGGATGTTCAAATTTATCTTTCTCTCTCTCTATTGGGATCTTATCTATCTCTAGGGCCCATAGATAGATTATGCTCGTCGAGCGCTCTCCAATAATAGTAACCACACTCCATTATGATCTATGAATCTAAAATTACATCCTCCTGAAGTTTCCAGGCCCTCATTGTCAAAATCCTCCTTACTGCCATGTGGCATCTTTGTGGCTTCACACCACTAATGCCATTCGATGTGGTGCTATCATGGCACCTATGTGACACATGTCCCCTAATTCACCACTCAATGATTTTGACTTCATGAAACCTCTCTTCGTCGTCACCGGGGTCTATCTCCCACAATATATCACTCACCCCAACCACTCTGCTCTGACAAAAATCACTCTAGCATGATTAAATCCCAGATCTGACAACTCCCTGGTTTTGACACTCATCGGCTCAGATTACGTCAGCACCCCCAACTAGCATGATCATTAAAGTCCACCTCGCCAATTCTTTTCTTTGGTGAACCCAGGGGTCCTACGATGAATCCATGACTGAGATATCATCTCACCCGCCTACCGATCTACGAATGTTGTTCATCCTTAAGATCTCATCGTCGTTGACACATACTCTTATCCTCACTTCTGGACCCATGCTTGGCATCCTCTGACTAACGGTTGGGATCTCGCCACATCCTAATCTAGTGGTTTAGGTTGCTGTCAAAGTCATAAGGGCTTCCAGCCCCCTCTGGGACTACTCATGTCCATCAACCATCCCATTGGTGACAAGATGGCATGCCACATCGACATTGATGTCATGATCCCATTTTTCCACTTAAAAGGAACTTGCAGAAATCTATGATAGAGATCAACTCTCACCTATACGTCGATCAACTACTCTCATTTATTTTCATGACCTTCATTGTTTTTGTTGCTCTTTCGAACCATCATACAACTTCGCCAACTTCCTATACCTTGATGATGATGTAACTAGTACCAACAGTCCAGATCCTACCGATGTCACTCTCAACATATCAATGGTCCTCGTCCCATCTCAATTTCTTCATCATCGTCGGACCCAGAAAGTTAGATCCGAACGAGGCTAGATATTAGTCATTTGTCAGGGAAAGGAGACGCCGTCGATAACGAGGGAGTTCCAAGGTTAACAATAGTCATTGATACAATGAGTGAAAGATCTCAATCGTTCCTTGTAGGAGGGTTTTCGGAGTGTTTGAGAGTGGAGAGAGATGGAGTTTTGACGACGAAGAGGACACATGTCAACACTTAATGGGATAATCCATGGTGCCTGGTGATGACGTGTATGGCCATGTTAGACCACATGACAAGTTGAGGATGGGTAATAGTTAGTATCTATTTCAGGATGACAAGTATCATTCCATGTGGCATGTCATGGGAGGGGCCAAGTGTACAGGGTGCCAACGCGGATGCTGCATGTCGTTAGTGTCAGCTGGGAAAGTGGAAAGGAGTTAACCGACAGACATCTTTGCAGTAATGATAAGATCAAGGTCGTTGATATCAAACTCTCGAGATTCATTGGATCAATAGGGAGACATCATCATCGGAGAATAGGAGTAAAGCGCTTGATATCTAGGCACGATGAAGCCCCAACAATGAAAAGGTATAGGGACACATCATCGACAACAGGGAAGGCCAAATGGGAAGTGGATCGTACGAAAATCTGACGAGGAGGAGGAAGGTGGTGGGTACCACATGAGTGACATTAGCTCCCTGTTGGATTGTAGAAGAGAGAGGGATCAACGTGGATGGCATGTGGGTGTGAGGTGGACAAGGTGATTTTAATCCTAAGAGGCTTTGGGAGACCATAAATTTTGATCTGGGACTCAGATTTAAGTATGGTAATAGTCATTGGAAATCTCTCGACGGGAAGAATCCAACTATGAGATTTGGTTAGAGGAAATAATAGAGGAGAAGAGGAGAAAACCAAATAGGCCTTGGGCCTAGATTTCGGGAGAGAGGGAAGGCCAAGAGAAAAACCTGACATAGATCGATCCAAAGAGGCTCAGGAACAATTTTATAGTGAAGGTGGATCCAACAACCTTAGGGGCTTCGAACATCGGGGAAGAAGTAATCCAATGAAATTAGGCTTCTTGATAAGGATAATCCATGGAAAGAATCAAGGTCAAGGATGTGTACAAGGATCAAGATATTTTCCCCATAGGCTTCTCAAGGATGGAGAGGTCATGCGAACAAAGTGGCCATGTAAACTTGTTCCTGCAAAACAACAAAATGAAATCATCCATGTAATCAAAGTAAGACTATCCAATACAATAAAAAATATATTCCCTACCTTTAAATCAACTTATAAAATAGTGTTAGGTTTATTTAGAAATGACATGGTGACTGTAGTTGAGAGTCCTAGGACTATATATGCTAATTCAAAATAGAAGAGTAGGATCCCTATGCGAGAGCATAAGTATGAAGTCATGAAACATAACACGTTAGTAACATGATGCAGAATTTGAATTAACCAATCAACAAATAATAACCCACAACCTCATCCAAGACATGGAATGAAACATCAGATCTTGCAGCCACATAGAATCATCAAACACTTCAGAATCAGGGAATATTCTAAAAACAAATGTCAATGAAACATCATAGGTCAATAAGCATCATGAAGACATTTGAAATCATCAGATTGAAAGGAATAATCAGAACCCATAAAAAAAAAATCATCCAACAAGATAAAACACCCAAAAAGGAATGTTTCCTGTGTCCATTTCCTTTGATCCCTACAAGCCAAGGTTAGTTCATTTATCTCATACTTGTCACTAGTGTGTTCTCTTAGACTTGTCACTAGTCTGCATAACTAATTTAGTCAATTTCTATTAGACTTGTCACTAGTATGCATAATTACAACAAGGACAACAACAACAAGAATAGGTCAAGTTTACAATCCAACATTCTTAAAAGTTTTCTCATTTTGGGATATATATATTTTCATATTTACTCCTTTTGTGATATATATTTTCAATAAATTTCTTGTCTATGAAAAAGCAATTATAGGGTGCTTACCTCGTTTTTCTTTCTTGAAGAGTTGCAGGCACGTCATGATGTGGAAATGGATCTTCATGGTTGTGTGGCTTGATTGATTGTTGCCTCTATTTTTTTGCATGAACGTTGTCGCATGACCATCCAACAGAGGAATTACTTGTTTTCATTATGTCCTGCAATATTGGGTGTTTCAAACTAGGCTTTTAGCTGCCAGATGAAGAATCAATGAGCGATTTCCAAACTCTGGAGATTGCATGTTTGGTCGAGGGAGCTGAATCCCAACTCAAATACGTGTAGGACCTTACCTGAATATTTATAGGCCAACCCAACGAACTGGAAACCCACTATCTCAATACACCAATGAAGTCAAAGAATATATCATTAGGGGGGAAGTGAGAAGGATAGACACATTTGTGAAAAACACGAGAGGTAGCAACACACATAGTGGAATTCTTGGGTAAAGCAGGACTAAGTAAATGCTCTAATGTCTCTTCAACCATAAGTTGTTCTGATAAGACAGAGTCAAAGGTATGAAGTGAAGTGCCTACAACTAACTAAATTGCCTTCAAGTGAGGTCCCCTCGGTAGAAATCGAGAAGCAATATCATTCATTTGGGGAATAATCTATAATGGGAATTTTGTTGAGTTATGTCAGGATGGTTGAGTTAGGGTACATATCCATCAATAACATAGGACCGAAGGGAAATTTTTTGTGTGGAAGTATTCAATTTGACATATCATATGCCACTACACTTGTTTTTGGGAGTGATAAAAAGTAATAAGAAGAAGAATGTCAACTCGTCATGGGCCCTATACTTAGGTGGGTGGTTCCTATGGGCATTCTATTGTGCCTGCATACTCGTCTGGCTCTAATAAATGAGATCTAGTAGAGGTGATTATCTGTCACTCTAAGAAGGCATGGGCTCCTCCTAAGCACCCATTCCCCACAGAAGTATGGGTCATTGCCAAGAGATAGACAATCAGTTGGTGTTGCATATTGAATTCCTTCTTCTCCACCTTGTTCTTTTTTCTTCAAGTCCCTCGGTAACCTTGGTATCAATAGAAAATGTTAGTAATTTGTAATTTCACAGAAAATCTATGAAATACAACCGCTTATGGTGATTCCTATGACTATGTTTCTCCCACGTATGTCATTGTCTCTACCCCCACCTATATCTCTGTTGTAACATGGGTCATTCTCAGATTTGACTATTCCATTCACAAGTAGAAAGGCAAGGTCATCTCTCTGACCTTATCACCCTGGTTCCCAAAGTAGATTTGAGAGCTGGGAAATCGTATCCCTCCAAGGATTTTTCGTGGACTTGTTGACCTTCTTCTTTAGGTAGGTACAAAAGGGAATAGCTCCTTTGATTTCAATCTCTAGGAGACCAAGTTCAATCTCTTCAGGCTAAGCTAAACGAAAGTTCGTCTCCTTCATTTGTGTTGCGTTGCGTTGCTTGTACTCCAATTCAAACACTGGACCTAGGAGGGCATGTCCTAGAGTGTGTGGTAACCCTGGCACATGCTAACATACATATGATAGAAGAAATATGGACAACATGTTGTCCAAATGAATGTAGAATATACTAGGAACATGGATAATCATCAAAGTGTACTACGAACAACCACGTTGCAAAACTACATGTTTGGACAATTTTAGTAAGTCAATCTAGAGAATTAGTTAATTAATTTAGTGAATTAATCTTTCTTTCGGTCTTATAGTGGGCGATCATTTTGTTATGTAGATTGAAATATGGAATACTTATTATTATAGTGGGCTAGTGTTTTGTTATATAGATTGAAATCTTTTTGTCCAAAAAACTATGATGGACCTTCGTATTGTTTTATTGCACATTATTTATCTGTATGTATATATGAAACTAAGTTTTACTTGAGTTTGAGTTTTAAGTTGGGTTGTGATGAGTTAGTTTATTGATTGAAATAATGATTATTTTTTGTCTTGAGCATGATTGAATTAATGATTAGTTTTGTATTTTGATGTTGCAGTTTTGCATGGATGAATGGCTTCTCTTAGCTTCCCGACCTTTCTGAGAAACATCTTCTTCCTCCCCCTTCCCTTTTCTCCCAAATTTCATTAATGGTTTGAGTAAGGTTTTCTTCATTAGTATGTTTCGTTACCACATCAATTTAAAATATGCTCTATTAACAATGATTTTAGCCTAGTTACAACTATCACATCGATTTAAAATATGTTCTATTAACAATGATTCTATCCAAGTTACATCAAGTTATTAATTGATACATATATCAATTGGACAATTTTTACTATCTACTTACTTTGGTCAAATGCCTTTTTCACTACATCATTATTGATCAGAATCTGGACCAGGGATCAAAAATTTGCTCAATTTTCAAAGTGCTCGGAATGCAACGAAAATGGTGCCATTGCGTCCATCTCGTTCTCCTGATTTCGACGGTATATTTACTTTCGCAAACGGAGTCCGTATGGAGAAGTTATCGCGATCTGTTCGCCGAGTCAAACAGGGAAAAAAATGATGCTGACTGGGCAGGCCATACTGCTGACGTGGTAGAGGCCGTACAGCTGACTGGACATCCGTACACGCTGACTTGGCATTGATGGTACGGTGCACACATGGCAGGTGACGTGGCAATTTTCTGATTGGTTGTTTGTGGACGAGTTATGAGGCGACACGTGGCAGGATTGTGTGCAATGGAAAGGTGCCACGTGGCCCAATGAAGGGCTGCCACGTGGCACCCCGACTTTGACTATTTGGTCTGTTTATTAAAAATTTGTGGAGGTCACGGGGTTCGACCCCTGGACCTCACCACCATACAAAGGTTTTAACCAACTCCGCCAACCATTAGACCATGCGTTATTTGTTATAATGTATGTGCGTTGGAATATATTTATTTTGGAACTTTGTAAAATGTGGTGGGGGGTCGGGCCAGGGCTTAGCCCCGACCCCGGTTCCATGCGAAACATATGACCATACGTTATTCAAAAAGCGCGCGGTGAATTATTTAAAAGGTAGAGCCCCCGGTCACGCGTTTTATCACATGACCGAAACACTTATAAAACGGGCGTGCGCGGGGAGGAAATAATAAGTCGACCCGTGTTCACATTTGCTATCAAATGACCATACGATATGGTCAACGGAGGCGCGCGCGCAGGGAGTGGCAATTATTTAAATCCCCGGTTCCATGGTTCACATATGACCTTTGGTTTAAAATTCACGCGGGGTTATTTATACAGCCCACGGTGGTATTGAAATTTTCTATTACCAAAGTTTAAACATTGTTTTATACAACCATTGTGTAATGTGCGCGTGGGTAAGTTTTCAACGGTTATTATAACCATTATTTAAAATGGCGCGCGGTTATAATATTTGCGCGGGGTTGAACATTAAACCCGTTTTTAATATATATAAACTATTGTTTATGCGCGCGTGTTTTGGTTTTATTTTGGGTTCAAACGGTGGACACCCACGCGCCTGGACATGTGTCAAACCCAGATTAAACCTGGAAACAGTTAGCACCTTTTGTGCGCGGGATGTGGCCACATGGCCCCATGCACCCAACACCTCCGAATGAAAGGGCTTTATTTTCGTTAACTAATAGACAATTTGCACCATTTTCGGGAACGCGCGTGGAGGCTGGGTTTTGTGACCGAAAATGCTCAGAAGCCAGGTTCAGTTTTACACAGGTGCAATATGGCGAGCCTGTAACAGAGCTTGGGAAAAGGAAAAATGGCAGCAAGCATAACTTGATGAGTTTTTGACCAAATCAGGTGCCGTAAAAGCCCAGCTAGGGGTTTTTGGACGTTTTGAGTCCATTGGCATAGTTTTCACAGGCATTTGAAGAGTCCATTTGCAGGTTTTTTACATTTGAAGCTTGAGGAAGCTCCATGAAGCAAAAAGCCCTCATTGTTTGAGGCATTGCTCTGATGAGCACATATTCATTTTCTGAGACTGAATAGTCATTTCTGACTGTTTATTATGATCTGAACTCATTGGGATAGGTTTCAGATCCATTGGAGGACTTCTACAGGTATTTTTGCCTCATTCAAGTTCAGGGAAGCTTGGAGGCCACATGTAGGATAGGTCATTGTTGGATGAGCCATTGTCCATTTGCAGAGTTTTAACAGTCATTTTTGGGGTTTTTATGTATTCTGAACCCAATGGTACAGTCTGTAAATCCCTTGGAGTTGAGCGGCAACTTGTAATGAGCATTTGACAAACTAATCCCAGAGAGCCAAGTCCATTGAAGGAGGCTCAAGGAGATGTAGCCCAGAGAGGGGTGAACTCCTTTATCATCTTGGTATTGTTGTGAGTTTGATGTGTTATTTGCTGCAGTTTATATTGTTGTGTACTTGTTTATAACACATATTTAAGCATTTAAAAGAACATTCCTCACACATGCACATTGCAAGGAAGAAGCATAAACTAAACACATAAACCCTCTTGCACATTTTAACACATGAAGCAAGGTCCTGTTAAGATTTATTTTATGAGGTAGAGGGTGCTTGCATAGCATAACAAGTCAGCCTTCTATTTTCAGATCAGGTTGGTATCAGAGCATAGATTATTTTTCTCATGTATTTGCCAATGATAGCTTGAGTTTTAGCTGTTGGATTTTGTGCAAAGATTTGTGTTGAAGTGTTATCTTGCAAATATGGAGGATGCTTTAAGCATTGATAATTCTCCTACATCTTCCAAATCTAAGTTCTTTGATAAAGAGATGTTTAATGCATTGCTAACCATGAAGGATATGGTACAAGATTTGTGGAAAGATAGGGAAGAGAGCATTGTCCTTCAAGAGCAGTTGATGGCCATGAAGGAGGAGAAAGACCAACTTCTTGAAAAGTTGCAGGAGATACTTGGGGAGATGGAGGAAATCATCTCCATGAATCCAAAAACCCTTACTAAGTACATGCATGCACATGAGGTATGTAATAGGTTTGTCTTCAAATTCCCTCTCAAGAAGAAGAATGCTTTGGTGTTTTGAAGAAATCACACTAAAGGAATAGAGTCCAAATTATTGTTAAAAATGGGCTATGAAGGTAAAGGGTTAGGCAAGCATGCACAAGGCATTATTGAGCCTATTATAGTTGAAGAGAGACCTAAGTATTGTGGTCTTGGTTATGAACGAATTGTTGAAACAAATTCCAAAGTTGAGGAAACAAATGGAAAAGTTTCTAGCACAATTTTTGTTTCAAGTTCTCCTCCTCAAGAAGGTTTTCAAGGTGAAAGTTCAAGAACTTTTGTTGAAAGTTCAATCTCTTCAACATGCAAAACTTGTATTCAAAGATGAATGCAAATGTGTGAAACAAAAAGGTTATTGTGACCATGAGGACAAGAGAAGATTTGTTAGTCTTCAAAAGAGAGCTTGTTACTCTTCCAATTCACCTCCTCAAAAAAGGCGATAAAGGTGAATGTTTGGTATAAATCTGCTCTTTAATTCGGTTGCTTTTGATTATATTAAGCATGATAAATCTGCATGTAACAATGGAAGAAAAGGCCGTGTGTACATTTTGTGGTTTATATAACCATCATGTTTCAAGATGATGGAAAATATTGGCCACATTTAGGAAACTTTCCAATCAAAGACAACTTGAAAAGAGGATTCAAAAGATTTGCACTCATTGTCGAGAAGGGGTCATCTCATTGACCAATGTTGGACATTGCATCAAACTACTCATCCCGGCACCAAAAGAGCATTTGGATGAAAATATTGAGAAGAATGGAAGAAGAGATTCCATCATTGATGGTCAAGATGATTCACAAGAAGGCGATTTTCGGTGAAGAATTCGCCATTAGGTTGGCTTGGAAAGAAATGGATTGATTTCTTGCGTAGGTAAGGCTTGCATTTTTTACGTAGCCGTGCACATTTCAGCCTTAGCTATTCACTTTGGTTGAAGTTGACAAGTTGCAGCGGCCGGTTGTCATATTTTGATAGAAGCAAGTTTGCATATGAATGCAATTTCTTTTGAATGCATACTTGTGTTTTACCACCACAAATCAGAACATGTCAAAGTGGGGTATGTTGTCCATTTTATTACAGCCACATATAATTTTATATTCAGCTCATTAGTACCCATGTCTTGGGTTTAGTACCTATGTTTCTGAGGGGAAGAGTTGAAGAAATATACACATGCTTTTGGTTTGAGAGTTACGCCAAAACTAACTGGATGTTAGTTCATCATGATTGATTCATGTTTGTAACATGATTGTTTATCATGGTTTTCGACTTGTCATTTTTGAAGGTTGATACATTTCACATGAGTCTCGACTTATGTCGATTTTATCTTGACGACTATGTTATATGTCGTTCATGGTTCTCGACTTATGTTTAGTCGATGGTGTTGATGACTTGTAAGTCAATTTTGAGAGCACTAAAATCGAGGAAAACACCATGTGCTTTGATAAAAACAAGCCGATTGCTTGAAGAGAAAAATACTTTGTTGTCATTATTTTTCAATCTTGTATAATTCATTTTCAAGATTGATGGTTTCTTAACTTGTGACAAGATGTCGCAGGAAAATTCTACAGCCATTGGAGAGCGGTTTGTTGACGCCAAAGAAGTTCACATGAGGAACTTGATTCTCAGTGGGAAAGTTAGCAGTCTTTAGTGCGAGAAAACGATGGGTCGGCGGCAACTAAGAGAGCGGTGGTTGAGGGACATAGCCAGTTTTAGTGCAAGGCATGTCAAAGTACCCAATTGTCGAAAAGTCTTTCAGAATCGAGTTGATGATAGGGCAAGCGAAGAGTATTGAAGCTCGGAAGATAATCATAAGCTTTGTGGGCCCAAAAGCCTTTTCGGTCAGAGGCGTGGTCGAGAATCACGGACCCGGGGGATAAAAAATTTGCTCAATTTCAAAGTGCTCGGAATGCAACGAAAATGGTGCCATTAAGTCCGTCTCGTTCTTGATTTCGGCGGTATATTTACTTTTGCAAAGGGAGTCCGTATGGAGGAGATATAACGATCTGTTGCCGAGTCAACGGGGAAAAATAATCTTGTTGGGCGGGGGCCATGCTGGCGACATGGCGAGCCATACGACTGGCTGGACATCCGTACATGCTGACTTGGCATTGATGGTACGGTGCACACGTGGTAGGTGACGTGGTAATTTTCTGATTGGTTGTTTGTGGACGAGTTATGAAACGACACGTGGCAGGATTGTGTGAATGGAAAGGTACCACGTGGCCCAATGAAGGGCTGCCGCGTGGCACCCATACCTGACTATTTAAATAGCGTTATATGTAAAATGTTGGAGGCCACGGGGTTTGACGCCCGGACCTCCCCACTACACAAGGCTTTAATAAAGTCTGCCAACCATTAGACCATGCGTTATTTGTTATAATGTATGTGCGTTGGAATATATTTATTTTGGAACTTTGTAAAATGTGGTGGGGGATCGGGCCAGGGCTTAGCCCGACCCGTGGTTTCATCGCGAAACATATGACCATCGTTATTCAAAAGCGGTGAATTATTTAAAAGGTAGAGCCCCCGGTCACGCGTTTTATCACATGACCGAAACACTTATAAAACGGGCGTGCGCGGGGAGGAAATAATAAGTCGACCCGTGTTCACATTTGCTATCAAATGACCATACGATATGGTCAAAGGAGGCGCGCGTGCGAGGAGCGGCAATTATTTAAAACCCCGGTTCCATGGTTCACATATGACCTTTGGTTTAAAATTCAGCAGCACGCGGGGTTATTTATACAGCCCACAGTGGTGTTGAAATTTTCTATTACCAAAGTTTAAACATTGTTTTATACAACCATTGTGTAATGTGCGCGTGGGTAAGTTTTCAACGGTTATTATAACCATTATTAGTCCCTGCCCGGAGAATAGGCGAGGACTATAGCGATGAGTTCATGTTGACTTGTTATTAGTTTAGGGTTGACTTGATATTTGTGAAAATGGTATGTTTAACATAGGAAATATATAAACCTCATTTTTTTAATAATAAATTTGTGTACTTGTCGATTTCATTGGTTTGGGAAGTTTGAAGCGTTATTGTTGGCTTCGCTTCTTCCCAGGCAATTCTTGCTGATTTGATAAATAATTTGCCTATAGTTTTACTAAGTATCAAGCATGCTTTCATAATGCTTTTATAAATGCTTCTCCTATGATTTGATAGCTGACATTAAACGGATCTTTGACAACCATCAACAACCATAGGGAGAAAGTGATAAATAGTCACGAATATATATTAAGAATACACGCCTTGTCCTCTATTTATTCTTGTTGCATCGACATGAAAGCAGTTATAATGCGTCCCTTATCGAATCGAGGAAGTGTTAAAGGTGCATTGATAGAGATTTCCTTACCTGTCTTTTCGCACCTTACTAACCAGAGACTTATACTGCAGTTGTAATCCCAACGTGTTACTGAATTAATGAGAGATTAAACACATTACAGAAATTCAAGCTTAATGATTTAAATGGCTTGTCCAGTGAACACTCTTTAATAAATGACAATAAATTTGGAGATAGCCTATGCATGAAAAGAACTGTGCATTTTCTTAGCTACAATGTCGGATCTTTGTAAATAAATATCCATCCAGGATATTTGCATTTACGCAATTGAGCGAGAACCATTACAGACGAGAACAGCAGTGTTACATTTCTGCAATTGACGAACAATTACGGAATGAGCAGTCGACCGCAGCCGAGGTTCGAGGCCAGGCGATTACATATCGGTATGGCAGCTTCGAGGCAAGTGTTAAGCTTCATATATAATTATAACCTTACATGATAAAACTATATTTTATAGCCTTGCATGATATAATCTTATCCTTCGTAGTTTTTGAATAGGCTTGAATGATATAGTTTTATGCTTCATAGTTTCTGAATAGCGTTGCATCATATAATTTTATGCTTCATACAAAAACGGCTTGGCATGAAACCCAAAAACTATGTCTGTTTTATGGTTAGCTTTCAAGGTCCAGAGTGTTCAGATCTAACGTGCTTAAGTTAAGCAATTACCTATATTGGAAGCATATATGCTCCGGAGATAGGTGGCTAGTTATCCCGGGTTAATCACTTACCGCGATATAGGATATGTAAGAGATATTTTGGGAATACCTGTGTCTTAGTCATTGGTTTTGTGTAAACATATGACCAATACATTATGATGCTCGATCTAATTAGGTATATATGATTATTGTTGATTTTATACGATATAACTTCTTGTTAGTAAGGGTTAGCGTTAACCATATTGCAAGGGTTTATATTAGGTTACTATAATAGAACTAAACTTATTCATAACTAATACAGCTACTATAGAGAAGGTCATTATATGGTAGTGGAGCTAATAACAAGCATATGGTTCCAACATTCTAATGGCAATAAAAGGATATGGTTCCAACACTAATGAGAATCACAAGCATATACGTTAGCAGATCTTGCTCACTAGTTTTGTCTAAACATATGGCCGATACATTATGATCCGCGATCTAATTATGTAAAATATGATTCTTTGTTGATTTTATCACGATATAAGCTCTTGTTAGTAAAGGGTTGGCGTTAAGCATATTGCAAAAGGGTTTATATTAGGTTACTATAATACAACTAAGCTTATTCATAACCTGTAGACCTACTATAGATAAGGTCCTTACATCGTCGGTTCTGTTGTCAAGCCTGGTGTTCGCCCCAGCTTCATTATACTATTGACTGTTATTATGGAGATCATTAGACCAGTAATCGATCACTGCAATGGTTACACTACTCATCCTTGTTAAGTATTCCTGGTCTAATCACAGCCATATGAATAAGTGAAGAAAGGCTAAAACAGATCTAACACGATTAAGTTAACGGTTGGCGTTAAACATATTGCAAAAGGGTTATCTTAGGTTACTATAATAGAACTAACCTTATTCATAACATGTAGACCTACTATAGATAAGGTGAGCAAGTAGTTGTGTAATTGCTATATACTTGTGGTTCACCATTCTGATATCAAGTGATGGGAATGCTAGCACTTGGGTGATTGGAATACTATGGTCCTTGTTGGATAGGCTTAGTTGGTTTGTGGTATGCTTAACTGGGATGTTGGTTGTTGATTTGCTTGGTAATGGGAATGATACTATGTTATGATACTTGTAACTAACATAGTTGACTAAAGCTTAGACATGATACTCTACTTATTATCGAAACTATGGTCATTACTAAAGTGTACATCATATTTACATTACGCACATACTGGAATGGCAATGAAAAAGGGAATCCTGTGGGCATGTAAGAGCTAAGCTTGGACAGGATACTCTTACTTATTATCGAGAGTATGGTCATTAATAAACTCTATATCATACTTATATTTGCGCATACTGGAATGGTAATGAAAGGGAATACTCTGAGCATGTAGAACTGTAATCACTGGAACTTTCTCCTTATCTGAGCTTATTGAATATATATGAACATTGAGCTTGAATCTCTATGTTACCAGTGTATCGTATGTATGGTATAGCTTCCTTCTATCCCCATTGCTCATACGGGAACCATATCCTACTACTCGGTTTTGGTAATATAGCTCAAAATATCTCACTTATATTGCTCCTAGTTCTGAAAATAGTGAAGTTAATATAAGTAAGATATTTAGAGCTATATTTATAAATATTAGGATACATTTGAGATTCTCGCAGACATTATCAATATCCCTATGTCCTGCAACTTCATCTCCTGCAGTTGGAGCAAATTCCGAAACGATGTTCAGAACTCCTAGAGCTGATCCATTTTGTACAAAGGAATTCAAATTATTTAAGTCTTCGATAAAAGTAAAATTTTAGCATCTACTCTGAATTTTTTTCATGGTTTTTGAAATGATTTCATGTAAGACAGTTAACAAAACAAGAATACCATTTATAGGAGACTCGATATTGTGATTATTATGAGACTCCATATTATTATTAACTTATCATATTCATCTTTCAAACCATACTTGCCCCTTTCATTAAAAATAACTAACTGTCATATTCGATTCAAGACATTTGTATTGAACTTGGTAATGCTTCACATCGTTTTTATGAAATTTAGCCAAACATGAAATATATCGCTGAAAAACTTATAATAGTATGTAAGTCTTTTCTAAGAATTCACACAAATAATTAAAAATGCACGTATTATTGTGACTTTCACTAGGAGAGGCTTAGCACTCGAGAAAAATGTAATCAAGATGACCGGTAAAGATGTTCCTTGAATTAGGTATCGCGGACCGATGCATATTACAAACCAACAAAAGTAGGGGCTACCATTGAGACAATCAAAACATGCTCTAGAACAAAGCGTTTAAATTTCATTTCTTAAATAGCACTTAACACCGTGTTTGGCGGGGAGCAAGCCACGCGTGGCTAGACCATCATAACCCATCAGCCTAGAAGCCCGGATTTATTAAAACCATATGACACAATGGACCATGGTAGGCGGATGCATGTGCCTATTAGGTTTTGATCTAATCAGCCCATGAACAAAGCCTGAGCAAATTAGGAAGCCCTCCGGTAAATACAAGCGGCTGACCAAGAATAAAAGTCTAAGGCCAAATTAGATTACCATAATAGCGATCAATGCAAGTTGCGCGTTCCTCGTAATATTGGCGAGACTATTTTCCATCCTTTGCTGTTGCCTTGACGTTGTCCTGGGGATTGGCTTCCTGTAGTTTATCTACTACCCTCTTCATTGATGGGTTGTTGATGGGCAAGGCGCCTGTGTAGAGGAGTTCTATTTTCAGAACCCTGGCCATTTCCTCCTTGAAGAAATCCACAACCTTGGCATCCAACATTTCATGCAACTCATTGTTTTCTCTGTTTGATTACACACTCCAAATTATGGATCTGTTACCGTCGTAGGCCGCCCGACTTCAGATCACTCAAAGATATAGATGTGCGGCTTTTTGTTCCTTCGATTATTGTAGCCATACTCCGCACAATTCCACATGTAAATTTGTCAAATACTCGGCCGAACTATCTCAACATCTAAAGAAAAGCAAGCTTCGCATAGCATTTGCTTCCCCTTCAATTTAGAAAGCTGGCTCTACAATACCAATTCAAACAGAAACATCTCGAATCCGTTGTTAAAATAAACACATGATAAGAAACAGCGTCCTTGACATAGGAAAGAATTTTATTGTAACAGGGCAACCTTTACCAGTGTTAGTGAAGACCCAACAAATATCAAGCCATGCGTCAAGTAATTAGTTCATAGTTCAATTCAAGGCCGAAACAAACACAAGAACATGAAGCCGAGAAAGCAGCTCTGCTGGATAAAACATGCACAAGAAGAATTCCAAATCTTGGAATAGAATAAGCACAAAATTTGGCGATAAAACAAGTAGTAGATGAAGATGAGTCATATCGGTGACTTGACCAAGGAGAAAATCAGTATTAATACATGCATAAAACACAACAATACCAGCCTTGAAGTTAGCAAGACCCCTAGCAAAAAATTTGAACAGCAAGAAGAATAACTGGTGACCCAAAGCAACTCTGCCAGACTTCCGACCATGCATTAACGTGCCTATCATAAATGACATGTATTTGTCTAAACAGCGAATCGCTGCATGCGTTTGCCAGGTGTATAGGTTATTATGTTACAATGCTACGCACTGTGCATAGATACATAAAAGTAGAAATGCACCCAATTAGGTGGCTTTTCGGTACATAGCGAATATATCCATTAACACCTATTTAGGTTATTCCAATACATTGCGTTTTGATTTGCGTGTCTGTGTGAACTGTATCAATGCTAGCTCAAAAAGGTTAAATGCACTACATAAATGGCCGCTCAACAACATTAAACACAAAAGAAAATTTTCCAGACTTAAAATTAATAAATAGTTATTTGTTAACACTAAATGTTAATATGCCATTACTTTTATTTTTAATTTTTATAGGTATTATATGAAAAATGGTTGTACAAACAATTTAGGTTGAAATAGTCTTTGAATGAGCTCTATCATATATGATAGAAAACAAACAGAAGTGTTACGGGCTTGGCTCCATATTGTAAAACGAAGCGCATAGTAAGTGGGTTCCATTTCTGAAGCGGGGACAAAAGGTGAAATTTGATTTTGCTCTCTTACTGATTGGGATTTAATACCAGTAATATTTTAATACTTCCACTACTTTTAGAATGCAACATTCTCTTGTTACATTTCGCTTATAATTCAACTTTCTCCGAAAGACAATTTATGGCGACGGTGATGACAACCCAAGTAGCAAATAATAAAATCATCTTGTCTGCGAAAGATAATAATAGACATTGTGTAGGTACAATCATTATAATTTTTTGAAAATTGGAAACTGAGACGTTCCTACCTATAACTTTTGTAATTTATAATTAATAGAGTTCTACTTGAAAATTTGCAAATATACAACGTTCCAAGCAACACGCATCACCTATAAACTTCTAAATTGCGGTAGAAATTGGAAAATCCATAATGGCGGTTATGCGTGGTGCAACTCACATGCAACAGATGAATGGCGATCTTTTGCGACCTATATGCATTAGCTTCCCATATGGCGTTTGGCCGGGGGCAAACCACGAATCTTAACCGGACTATAGCAACCTCGCTCGGCTTATGCATGAGACCTATTAAAAACCGCAATGACGCAATGGACTATGGTTGGATAGATGCATTTGCTATTCATTCATGAGCCCTCTAATCATTCGCATCTCTAATCATTCTACTCGTTGTGAATGATGCGGAGCAAGTTAGGCGGCAAGCTCTATTCCGAGGAGCATTGGTATGAAATTATATTCAAAGCTTATACATGAACAAACTTTAAACAAATTGAAGCCCTCGATGTCTGAGACCCCCATAGGGAATACAAGTCTAGGCGAAATTTGATTGCCGTAATGGCGATGAATGAAAGTTCCGGGTTCCTCGTAGTATCATAATTTGCGAGCTGCTTCCTTACCTAAACATCAATACTATTGCTTCTGTGCACAAACCTTGTTACCATAGACAAAATCCATAAAACAACTCATCAAAACATTCTTATTTAGCGGATGCGTTTCTTTTCAAAATTAGCAATTTCGACTTTGCAAGGACCTGCAAATGAACAGTCTTAAATATTGAAGATGGGGTTTGCATTTCCATATAGTCATTGTTAATCTAAGAGCGAAAACAAGTAAAATGGGTGATACTTACCAAAGCTTAAAGCCATATAGAACTGGTGTCTAGATTTTGCTCTGTCCCTTTTAGTAAAGCATTATATGGGTGCTTCTCTGGCTCGGTTGTCTAAAAAGTCAATCAAAAGGAGAAAATAATGAAATCAGAAGTGTAGAACTAGCTTTCGCGAGGCCAAATGGACAAATACTGGCAAGAGAAGCGAAACCCAAATTTAACAAATAAAAGCAAGGCACTGTCTCAGCCAACGGAAGACGAAAAATTGCAGCCACAAACACGAACTTTCACTGAAGCTATTTCAATACGTAAACAAATCCTAAGCGAAGAAGCTACTATCGCTAATAATCCCGCTTAGCGAACATTGGCATCCTCGTGAAGCCTCCCGGACGGCCCTTGACCGAGGATTTAATAGATGCCGACGGTATTTACAGAAGCTGAGGCGATGTTCTGGCTTAATGCGCGAGACTTCCGCGAACTTCGCCGGTTAATATGCTCCCAGTGTTGCCAGATGCATCGGATTACAAACACAATAAAATCCGCCATTAAACTTGCACATTTCCCGACCGTCTATCAGCCTACCTTTAATAAATGGCATGTCTATGAGTGAACAACGCATCAGTTCATGCATTCTACACGTTTATCCATGCATGGGAGTTGTTTCGTTCCTTGTCCAGAATTTGCCACGGGGCATATGCATTAACCTAATCGCACACTAAGCGCCATCAACAATAACCTAATCTTCGTCCTTCTAATGCTTATTTATTGCTTGGCGTCATCTGGTTGCGTGCTAGGGTTCAGCTATCATGTTCCATTGCCTTTATATTAAAAATTTGTGCATAGCAAAACGGCTAAAATTTATAACTAACTATGATTTAAGACATACAAATCTCTTTGCACAAGAACCTAACCAAAGTCCACTTATGCAAGAAGCCCAAAATCTAAAACTATCATCTAATGCACAAAAAATGTGCCCGCAAAGAGTCTAAAATTGACGAGTCCATTATTAGATTGGTCATATGTTTACACCATAATAATCGGTTATTATTATTGACCATATAATCAAATACTTAGATTGTTATTGTATACTTATGGTCCTCACTACTATTCTAATGGCATGTATTTGCTCAATCAATGTAACCATATACTTGCCCCTTTCATTAAAAATATTCCATGAATCCATTATGGAATAGTGCGTGAGTATTCGAATAGACAATCAACTAAACACATTCTTATTCAAATCAACAAATGTCCCTTTTGATTTACTTCGATATCGCTAGCCTTTGTTTTTCCAAAACTGTGTCTGTACTAGGTCGTCATTGTGCTTTTCACTAGGCAAGTTTTATAGGGGCAAAAATATTATTATTCATTTTGTGCACCAAAGATAGTATGTCGAGGGAAAGTAAAGGTTGGGATCATATACTTGATCAATCGTAGAAGAAGGATTAAATTTAATATAAGCATAATATCATGTATTAGTTTCAAGTGTGATGCACCTAACTATATTATTAACAACCAAAAAATTAGATAAGGAAGGGAGGGGTTGTTCAACCTAATCATTTACTTTAAGCCAACAATTTTATCAAGAAAAAAGGTAAGATTTTAGAGGTATGGATTTTTTTCCTTAGATGCAATCTATGTGGTTAAGACAAGCCAACAAGGTCTATAGGTCCCCTCACCAATTCTAGTCATGTATCTCTAACTCTCTCATATGCTAGCATTGTTAAAAGTAAAATAAGTTTCCTCTTCTTCAAAGGTATAACGATGGTTGAAACTTACGAGTCTTTTATGTGGAAGAACTAGAACATTCTTACCTAGAGGAACTAGAACAAGTAAAAAGATATCCTAGAAGCTACAAGTCTTAAAAAGAAAGTGAATGCGCATTAGGATAGGTCTAGGATTGGATATAGACAAAATTAAGTGTGGTATCACCCTTGGATTTTCATAATTCCAAGGAAAGCCAACAATTGAGCAATCAATCCTTTCATAATACAATGAGTATAGAATTTAACATTGCATTTGGTAAAGATAAAAAGGAAGTTAAGAATCAACATATTGGCCCTTAGAGGAAGAAGATGGGGTAGAAGTTGTCGCAATGCTAGGTGACACAAGAGTATTGAGGTGGGCCAATGGTTGCCACATTGATGCATGCATTTGAAGTTGTCTATGTATCTGACCCTTTCTATGCATCGCATTAAGCAAACATGTCTACTTATGTGATTCTCATATACATGTTTTGATCCTTCATTGATAGCTATTTTTTATTTTCCTATTATAATAAATAGTTTTATTAAATCAAACATAGGTTTAAGTTTAATGGTTTGGTCAATTAGAATGGTGGTATGTGTCTTCTTAAAACTCAATATGTTTTTAAAAGTAAAATGATGTATTTAACTTTTTGAAAAGGATTGTCATTGTCACTTAAACATGTGAAACTTTAACAATAGACAAAGCTCTTAGTTAGATAGCATTACAAATTAAAGAACATCATACAATTAAATACCACTAAGACTTTGGCTCGCTAATAAAATTGGGTTGTGTTAAAATTATTTATTTATTATGATTTTGTTGCTACTTTGTTTCCTAGATCAATACGACATATGTATTACATAGCTCACCAAGAGACATTTTACATCCCAAGTGAAGGATACATCTGCTTTAGCAAATGAATCTATATTGATATGGAATAAGTTGTCCAATGAATACTTCAAAATAATATGGTTGCCCTATTTAAAAGTAATAATAATGAATTAATTTATATTCATTTTAACATTGAACTTATCAAGTATTAAGAATGATTAAATTTTTTGATCTGCAAATTTTTTTAAAGTCTTTGTTCTCATGCTCTCATCTCCAAAGGGTTTATAGCAATAACTAGATACATTGCCATTTCTTGTGATCTTTGAAGTTGACATTTGTCTTGCATAAAACCAAGGTTTTTATCTTCAATGGATTGAAGAATATCCTCTCATCATCATTTATTTTTCATAGAGGGGTGGAGATCAAGATCGCCAATGCATACACATCCTTGGTGGTATAGTACTTAGGAACTTGTTTTAGTTTAAGGCATGCTCTTCAACCTCGTGTCAACAAGACCTATCAATTCTTCACTTTTCTTAAGAGACCATGTTTTTGGTACCATTTCCAGGACATTTAGTCCAAAATGTTTCTCATGGACTCCATCGTTTGCCCCATATTACTTTATGGTTAATAGGCTTGAGAGTCATGTTTGCTACAATGTAACTAGGCCATAGCTAAGAGGGTTGATACCGTTCTCCTTTGACATATTATAAGGTGTAGGTAGAAAGTTCCTCGCCCCATCAGTATTGTGCAGTTTGTGCCCCTCCCTTCCACTTGGTATTGTGTTCATGCTAATCTTAGTCCTACATTGTCTTTCAAGTTTTGCCAGGTCAAATGTAGGTGGGAGATTGCTACCCATTTGACCTACCCTTCATTAAAGTCCATTGCTTTGGCTATTCTCCTAATATAAATTTGTGGTTGGTTAGCAACATTCTTAGATCTTTTGAACTTTATGGCTATTTTGATGGACCACCTTCCTCTTTTTAGTTACTCTCTTGAGGCATCCAACCAACTCTTACCCACTAAGCAATAGTTCAACAACATCATTTGGGATGACATATATAGAAAATATATCCAAGTAGGGTTCGAATTTGAAATCCAATCCCCTTGTCGAGTTTGATAGTTACAAGGCTTTTATTAAGTTACATTTCAAAGATTTTTCTTTACTTTTGTTGCTAGTAACCTTCATTTCTCACTTTGTTTCCTGTTAGAATCACTTGGCAATGGGCAATTATCTCTTCAAATTCTATCCATGTTTTTATGTCACTTGAACAGACCCACCGTGTGAGTCTGATCCAAAGATGGCCTTTTAAATTTAAGAGCACTTAATGAAGTTGATGTGAAGGATGGATAATGAGTGCATCCTTCATACTGACACCATCATGGGTTGTATGTTCTTTGTATTCCCTTGGACTAGTCTAGAGTCGATTCACATGGAATTTGAATGGACGTAAAGCAGAAGATCAACTTATCATATAGGATTTCCCAATTATGCCGTCTTTGGGAGTTCAAGATATAGGAGCATTGCACATTTACACTCATGCACTTTTATGAGACTTAACAACAATTCCATTCTCTGTTCAACGAGTCACATAACTTGTCCGTTTTCTTTCTGTTTCATGACTAGAAATTAAGTCACACCGGTTATTGAATGCTTTTATGCTTCGTTCTTGCAAGAAGGAAGGTCGAATGCAGCATCTATTTGTTCGTAGATAGACATAGATAGTGGCCCTTAATAAACTATAGCATAGAAGATATTAGAACTATAGCAACTACCACAAAAAAAAGATTACAAAATGGTGTTTGTTCACAAACCCCTAGGAACGGCTTATTGACAATGGACAAAAAACAAACAAACATTGTTCATTGCTTGTGCACGTCCTTTCCTTTTTGATTCATATCTGCTAAAGCTAGAAGTTGAATCAGAATCAACTGTCTTTGGAAAAAAAAAAAATTACAAAAAACCATGGGGAAAACCAGGATCTATGTTCCCTCTTGGATCACACTCTAACTTTTGAACACTTCAAATAAATTCTTTGTTCTTTTTTATTTGGTGATATGATGCTATAAATTTGTTTTAAATCTCAATGAAAGCGTTTTTTTCTCCTGTAGATCAAGTTATTGCTCTCTTCACAAGAACAAAGTTGCACTTAACTTTAAGTTTAAATACCATCAGCAATTTTATCCTATTTTTTCGTTGCCATTTTTTTAAACCTCCTGTTCTTTTACCTAATCTTCCAACTGGTCTTTCAAATATAGCTTGCAAATGTTGTTTTCTATACCACAATTTTGTTTCCTTTAGCTAGCCATTGTTCAAAGCTTTTATTGCCTTCATCCTCTGATTATGGCTTTGTTTCAACTTCAAAGATGCCATCGCACAAGAGAGAATCAAACCAGAGAACAAAATTTTCTTCCCAGAACCACTGTATAATGATGACACATCGGGGACTCTCAAGACGGGACAAGATCCACTTAAATGGGGTGAAATCTTCCAGATGTTCAAGCTTCAGAAGTTTCCTGTCAATGTTCAGACCCGGGGATCAAAGCTCCAAATCTTCTTCAACAATGATAGAATCAAAAGGTACGCGAGTGGCGTACCGCCCTCCGGTTACGCCTTCGCGGATGCATTTTCATGGATTGTTGAGCATGTCGACCTACAAAATAGGTGCATCCTCAATGTTATAGGAGACCCCATTGCATCGTTCAAGAATCGTCGGCCAACTATTATCGCACTTGAAAAGGGAGTCCAGCGGTTGGATGGGGATGTACGCTCACTAAGGATTCCCATACAAAGCGATGACCTCTTCAAGCTCGGTGCAAACCGGATGTCGTCTTAAAACACAGACATTCTGGTAACTATCCAACAACTAACCTAAAAACACCCTACCAATACAATCTGCAGAGCAGTGCGACTATGTATTGTATGGAAAGAAAAATGCTTCCACATTCACCTTCTCTCTAATGCCTCTTATCTATTATTGCACAAATGAAGGAATAGAATTCAACTGGTATGATATCTTGTCTAGAAACCTAGCAGCGACTATTGCCTTTGTTAAGCACACTCTGCCCAAACAATTTCCAGAATTTCACATTTGCTCATATCTATTAGATATCATGTGTTATTGGCGCGCATCGATACCTAAAATGTGTTGGGCGTGAAACTGACAAAACCATCAATACATTTATTGCAAAGTTAACAAAGGAACATGGAGTGCAGGCAGAATACCACCATATAATGCAACCACTTCTTTGCACCTCTTTGTGAAAGCATTTTCTGTACTCCAACACCATGCATGGTGAATAAGGCGCTATCAATACTACAAAATATTGGAGGCTGGTATCTATTGGAACATGGAACTTACATCCGGTATATGGGGCTACCAAAGCTCCCCATATGCTCCCAAGATTTGCCCCCGACAAATTGGTGCTACAAGGGCTTGCCTACCAAACAATTGTCCATGGGGTCGGCGCGGCACTCTGCCGGAAAAAGAAAGACATCTGGCCCTCGCTCCCATTGTGAATTGGATCATACTATTTCTCTACTCTTGAACAAGCTGAAGTTGAAGTGAATACATTGTTATCATATGGCTTTGGAGAAGAATGTTTTAGGAGGCATGACCCCAAGAAGTGGTTAGAGAACATTGCATCCAGACAAGTACACTTGGCAGTACACTTCAAGGTTTTGGAAGGATGAAGAACCCCATTGTGGAACACGGACTTATGATCAGGTCATTGCTAAAGAGCGGGGGCAGCCATCCTCCTCCAAATTGCTTTTGCAAAGCTCTCCTTAGCCTTTGTCTATCGACATGGCTATATATGATCATTAGCTTGCAATCTTTCATACATGTTTAAATCTTCCCTTTGCTTGGTCTATTTTGTAATGTATATTGAAATTGAAGCGCAATGACAACAACAAATGCATGTTAACCTCGTTCAAAATGTTCATGCATTTTGTAACTCTAGGAGCAACATCCTCCTTTACTTGTTGTTTCAAAGTTTACCTTAAACCTTTGGTCTATATGGGCATTACTATATATGATCTTCAGCTTGAGGATCTTCACAGTGTTTATATGCTCCACCTTACTCCATTTTGTATGTATATAGAAGTTGAACTTTGCAATGACAACAACATATGCATATTCAATATCGTTCACCATTTTCTGCATTTTGTAATGTGTCGAATGTATTGAACATGCATTTGTAACTCAAGGGGGCATCTAACCTCCTTCATATTGCTCTTACAAAGTTTTGCTTAACCCTTTAGTCTATCGGCCTGCCTAAATATGATCATCAACTTGACAACCTTTTATACCTATCTACATAATATGTACCTTACTCGATTTTGCATTGTATATAGAAATTGAAGATGCAATGAGAAGAACAAATGCATGTTCAATACATTCAACATGTTTATGCATTTCTTTATTCTATTGCAAGGGCATATGCATTGATAAAGTATGTAATACTTCATTGCTTAAATAAAAAAAATGAAACAACATTCAAAATAGAATATAGGTCATGTTTTCTATTCCTTTTTCAAATAAATTGACATGGGTATTCAATGTCATTAACCTATGTTTTCCTTCTATTGAAAATTGGGATGATCCTCAATGTATTGAAAACATGTCGATATTCAAAATAAATACTTCATTTTTTCTTATTTCCATATTCTTCAAACATAGATACATATATAGCTTTAAATACGTTGTTCCATTTAAGCATTCTACTTAAAAACTAAAATTGAAACTAAAGATTTTTGAGCTGTCTTTGCAACATATCTTATTAACAAAGATCTACATTCTTCTACACTACATAATTCAATTTATCTTATTCCATATTGTCTAGCTGGACAACTCAAAAGAATTTCTATGTCAACATCTTAATTCCAAGGTTCCCTTGCAACTTCAAAGAATTGATATGTTTTATGCACACCTAGCCCTTGTCTTTGTAAAGAAATAGCCATCTTCTCTTATCACAATCAATGCATAGCATTTGGCAAGTAACCCATGTTTTTTCACCAATTGACTTTTCAGCAAATGCAACAAAAATATATATATAAGCTATTCTTCCTATGATATCCAGTGACCACCTTCTTTTGTGTGTCACTTGAACATTGCTTTGGTGGCTAAGCTTTATTTGTTGTGGAACTTGTTTATCACTTCTTGTCTTATGTCATTTTCTTACACTCGTTTTATTTTGTGCCCATGCTAACTAGATTATAGTCAATGCAAGGTACAAACTTTAATAGGTATTAAACTTGACTCAATATTCAATCTATGTATGTTGTTTTCCCGGCAAAAAGTTACATTGATCAAGTGCAAGCCATCACGGGGAAAAAAAACAAAAGGATCGCATAACAAATTTGGCGTATGTTCTTGTCACTTCCCCCTTTTCTAATTGTTCTGAGTATCATAAACAAAAGTTCCTTCTGCTTTTAATACCATAGCTTAATAAATGTAAAACATAATTGACATTGAAACTTATGAAGATAAAGACAAGCACATTCCACATAGTAATATTGACCATATATTGCAAATCAATGGTCTCTTTAGGTTGGATGCCTTTTCATATATTCATGGAGATTGTCTATTTGATGCATTCCATATGCTATTGCATTTTCGTTACTCCTCCATTGAATTGAGAAACGGGTTAATAGATCATTTCTTGACATGTTTACAAAATGGTGACCTAGAGGCATCGACATTGTACCAGTATGAGCTAGCATCTATTTTTTTCTATACCAGTACATGGAGTCCCACGATGTACGCAGACCACATACTATTTATAACATTTGCCTTGCTGATTTTGTCTCCAAGTACAAAAAATGGTGCACCCATCTCGAGAAAGGAAAAAACAAAATGTCATACGATTCATCAAACACAACAAACACATTGACATTGAAAATTCTTGCTGAGAAAAGCTATTGCTATATGTGCCCTTTGAAAACATGAGCATACATTAAAACATGGGCTTCCTACATGGCAAGCTGCTTGTAGTTTTCATGCAAAGACAATACAAATAAATTAAGCCAAATTTACATACAACATCAATCCAACATGGAGTGACCTTGAAAATGCAATTGAGCAATTGCATAATAACCCTTTGGATATTGTTGCCCCTTTCACAGAACAAACACCAACTAAATTTCATTGTGAACAATGCGACTTGCAACAAGACTTGAAATGCCTTCAAGATTCGCTGAGAAAAATTCGACCCTAGGCTTTCGAGTCACACACCACCCACTCTTCATCGAGAATGAAGAATATTATCGACTTAGAAGATCATTAAATAGAGAGCAACAAACGATTGTCAAAGACATTGCTCTAAAGAAATCAATGGACATCCAAAGCCATTGCACTTGTTCCTCGGCAATTACAGGAAAAACTTTTACAGCAGAGACCCTATTCCAAATGCTCATGCGAATCTATGATGCACACAATGCAATTGACCCTTTGAAACCGAGAGGCTTGATACTTGCATATACATGGAGAGCTGCTTATAATGCCGGTGGCACAACAATCCACTCTGCATTGCTAATGCCATTCAACAGTCCCACTTCACGCCGCTTGGAAAAGATATGTTAGACACCTTGTCTAAGCTTTATCAAGAGCTACAACTTGTATTCATTGGCGAAGCTTCTCTAATCGGAAGCCCGTTCTATGGAAGCATTTGACAATGAGCTTCTGAGAAACATTAAACACATCCGGACCATCTATGTTTCCAAAGTACTTTGTCTGGATGTGGTCTTTTGTGGTGATTTCTATCAAGCACAAATGATACAGGATTCCCTCATATTTGGAAAACCTACCATGGACATGCAAGCAGTAACATATGACTTTTGGAAGATAATGTAAGTGCTATGAACTACAAACTACAATCGACAAAACAAATGAAAATTTATTGCAATTCGAATGGGATGCGAACAAATAGCCAAACAAACAATGATTTGACGTATCAATATGAATTGCATGCGCCCACTTTAAATGATCCAAAGTTTCCTTACTTATTCTACAAGAACAAAGATGTTGCACTTCCTAACAAACATATGCTATCGATTATCACTGGCAACGAGCTTCTCATCAATGTAATTGATGAGGAGGAAGAATACAATGGAAATGTACCACACCATCAACATACATCAACTTTGCCTTCCGAGCTTGTCATCAAATTAAATATGCTTGTTGAAATATATCCATGTAACTATGATTCACAAGATGGTCTAGTCAATGGTGCAGATGGCAGAGTTAAAGCCTACCTGCAAAAGACAAATTCGATGTCTTGTGGATCAAGTTCTATGATCCACACATTGGACATTCACAATCTAACAAGTTTGCACACTTGTACACCATGTACATTTCGAATGAATGGATCCCATATTACGCGCTTAGCAAAACCACTCTCAACAACGAAAAATGCATCCCACTTGAAGATACGAAAACAATTCCCCATCAAACTTACATCTGGACGTCTTATCAGTCAGTTCAATATTATCAAGTATATCAATCTATCGATGAATATTGCTAAGAAATGCTTTCTCAAAATGGATAACTTCAAAGTTAAACAAAAATTGATATTGATACAACGCCTTGACAACGCAAAATGGGAGTTGTCGTGATTTAGAGTCTAAAGAAAGTCAACCACATCCATCTTAATTCTTACACTAAACACGCGTAGATTGCATGCACATATGGATGACATACTCAATGAATATGACACGCGATGCAATCCGACATTCTATGCTTGCAAGAAACGCATACGCTGTGCATGACATTACCTATGCAAAACCAACAATTTTGAAGCTTCAATTGCATATCAAGTTGTACTAAATATGGAGTCATGACACTAGTAAGAAAACATCTACTAATCCTAGAACATATGCACTACGAAGACCAATTCATAGAAGTCCTTATAACTAAAGTAGCTTTCAATGAATCCCATCTTGCAATAATCAACATATGCGCTTCCCCGCAAGCAACTTCATCCAGCATATGAAATACCATCACAAAATCATTATGTCATCTCCACCAAAGCGATATCCTAATCGTTGCGATTTCATCAATGACCCATCTTCATATTAAATGAAGAATAAAAATTGAAACTACACAATCCTTATGCTCTAAGATAAAACCATGCACATAAACCATTAATTGATCATGTTTGGTCATCATTGCAAAGAATAAAACTGCAAACTATATACATTGGATACATATTGGACCGATCATGATACAATTTGTCTCATGCCAGAGTCTGAAATGCACAAAAACCATCATGCATATTTTGACTTAAAGCATATATCCTTGTTTTTACACATTTACAAACACTTTTCCTTCTAGCACATAAAAAATCATAAGCCCACTTGAAAAAGGTTGGTATAGTGTCCATGTTACATCGTTTATACTATAAAAACAAAATACATTATCAACTTTCAATGCACTTGCATCTTCCTCGACTCTATTTACATAACTATTCACTTTCCTTCATTCTTTTGTTAAATGTATGGTACATCAAACCATTTGTTGTTGCTCAAAAAAGACTGGGGCCAATTACAAACATGAATGCAAAAAAGGTACATATTCCCAACCTTCATTGTATTTTATTGGTTTCCAGTGTCATTCTTATTTACATATTTCATATTCTATGAAATTTCTATATTGCAATTTATACAACCCTTACATCTAAAGGAATAGACCATCTAACAAAGAAGAAGGAATTACAAACGTCATCGAAGAAGACACAGGGAACAATCTTCAAAGAGAGGTATGGTCCTTACCAATACGCGAGGATCCACTATCTTCTTGCTAGTAAGTTATATGCATATGTACAGTCACACTCCACGTGTAAACCAACTTCTCTTATATATGTCAAACTACTTCTTCTATTATATATGTCTCATGTGCAATGTCAAAATAATGCGTATAGAGCAACTTTGGGCGGCCAAAGAAACGAATTAGCGACCGGTCACAAACACCACGAGAACAACAATTTATAAGGTAGTTATTCATAAACAAAAAAATCTGCCTCTCAACATCCATAAACTATCTTTCTTTTATACATGCAAAAGTAGATAAAAAAAACATCTACTAATGCCATTCCCAACTTCTTATGTTTTGGCCTTTTATGCACCATTGTTACACAGCATACTTGTGCCTTTACGATGAAGCAACACTCCAAACTCAAAGCGTCTTCTTTCCAAGGAGAAGAAAGTGACAAGTATGTGCATAGATATCTAAGCCTCTAAAACATGTAGGGAAAAAAAAAAACAAAAGATGTTCTTCATATAACTTATTTTATTGCAATCTCCTTTCCATTTTGCGGATATACACCCCAAATATTGTATCCATTGAGGGCTTGAATAGCCGTAGAGTTGGGAAGCTTTCATTGGAGACATTATGGTTGTCTACAGCACATATTGGATAAAGTAAGTAAAACACATAAAATTCTTAACAGTATGTCCCAGACAGACATGGCATGTGCTTGATCACATTGGCTGTTCTGCACACCAATACAAGACATCGGCCTGAATTACACTACACAGGTGGAATATCTATTGCACATTTTAAAGTATTACCAAAACCAACTATGCACGTGGTGGTACATTGATCAAATTATCTCTCTAGATGAATCCAGCCTTGTAGAAAAATTGTCCACAGTTTGTAAAGAGTACACTTTCATACCAAACACAACAATTAAACAACTTGCATAAAATACAACTATCTATCCAATTAGAACAATTAGAGTTGTTGTCATGCTTGCAAGAAAGGTGAGAATGCAATTGATTTTGCATATAAAGGATGGAAACACAGACAATGACAATGGAATGGTACAATCTCCAATTTTCATTTTGTTATCTTGATCTCTCTAACATCTACTAAATCAACTAAATAACAACTATCATAATCTATGTGGCAGCTTCAATTGTTAGAAACATATGCACCTTTCTTTAGCTCAATTGAAGAACACTACAAAAAGGGAAATTCCCCATTATACTATTTAAAAATATCACCAAAAGAAGAAACATAAAAGAAAGGGTTTTCCGCTGCTTAATCAACATTCATGGCGGCGCACTCATAGCGAAGGCTGACGAGGGATAGAAAAAAATATCTCCTCAACAAAGCTTGTTGTAAGTATCCATGTAAAACTTCGCCCATACTTCGCCCACGGCTTATTTACACTTATATGCCCGCATACCCCTTTAACTAACCCCTTTTTTAATGTAATCTATATGCGGAGTTGAGGTGCGGCGCGAATTGCAATGCATATTGACGCGTTTAGAACCTATATCGCATCTTAGTAGCTTCCCAGCGCCCTTTTGCGATGAAAGATACGGTCGTTGAAGCGCACTAAATGTTATCCAAAAACACCATTCACATATCAACATTACTTACCAATCTTTGCTATCCGCACTAGTCACAACAAGGCTTTACAATGCAATGTCAGAAAGCCTCTTCTACACACTATACTTCCAAGCCTACCGGAGATGTCATATGAGACATATCTACAAAAGAAACAAAGCTACTATCTACATACCACAAGACCTTCAAGTCCGTGGTATATTCACTGTGAATGAAGACAACATCCTGTTGCATCTCGAACAAGACTAGGGAAAGAAAAACAACTCACTAAAACTTCAACCACCGGCTTTACTTCTTAAATCACCTATTTCATAAAGGACCAAAGAACAACGATTGTACGCAGTCTTTGCTTCCGCCTTCTTAAAGATAGAACACATATGTTTATTCCACAATGTATATATTAATATATACGCATATCTTGTAAATTTCTTGCACTTAGCTTATAAAAAAATGGAATCTTTTGTGCAATGCTGCCTTTCAATATTTTCCATGGAAAAAATCCCAGCTTCTAAGCAACCATTATTGATGTCTCAGTGATAATAAAATCAATCATCATGCATCCCGCACCATCTGTCTAGTTGCAACTATGCTTCTTTGTACCATTCACAAAACTGCATTTGCTCATACTTGTTTGATAGAATGCTTTTTCTAATCGTGCTTCACCATTCAAAATACTTTTGCCTTTTGAACAGCGCTTCCATTTCTTGCGTTGAAGATTTTGGCCGGGGACTTCTGTTGCTTATTTGCCACTGTTAAAATGGTAGCCGGGTTATAATATATGCAGGGTTGAACGTAGGCGGTTTTGTATATAAACTGGCCCGTTTTATGGCGGCGATGTTTTGGTTTTATTTTTGGGTTCAAATGGTGGACGCCAAGCGCTGAACATGTGTCAAACCAGTTAAACACGAAGCTTGATTACTTTTGCTGATAGCGGGATAATGGCCACACATGGCCCCATCTTTAACACCTCTCAAATGAAAGGGCTTTATTTTAGTTAACTAGTAAACAATTTTGCACCATTTTTGAGTGTAGCGTTGAGGCACGGGTTTTGTGACGAAAGCGGCTTCGAAGCCCGGGGTTAGTTTTACGAGGTGCAATATGGCGAGCCTATAACAGAGCTTGAAAGGGAAAAAATGGCGACCGACATAACTTGATGATGAGTTTTGACCAAATCGGGTGCCGTAAAAGCCGACTAGGGTTTTACGGGCGTTCGAGGTCCATTGGCACAGTTTTCACAGGCATTTGAAGAGCCATTTTTCATGTTTTTCACATTTGAAGTCTGAGGAAGCTCCATGAAGCAAAAGCCCTCATTGTTTGAGGCATTGCTTTGATGAGTATTCATTTTACGAGGCCCGGAATAGTCATTTGTTGTTTATTGTATGCTCACGAGAACTCATTGGGATAGGTTTCAGATCCATTGGAGGACTTCACAGGTATTTTTGCCCCTCATTCAAGTTCAGGGAAGTTTGGAGGCCACATGTAGGAGAGGTCATTGTTGGATGAGCCATTGTCCATTTACTTGAGTGTTATTAGTCATTTTGGGGTTTTATGTATTATGAACCCAATGGTACAATCTGTAAAATCCATTGGAGTTGAGCAGCAGCAGCTTGTAATGAGGACACGACAAACTAATCCCAGAGAGCCAAGTCCATTGAAGGCTCAAGGAGATGTAACTTGAGAGAGGGTGAACTCCTTTATCATCTTGGTATTGTTGTGAGTTTGATGTGTTATTTTATGCGGTTTATATTGTTGTGTACTTGTTTATAACACATATTTAAGCATTTAAAACATTCCTCACACATGCACATTGCAAGGAAGAAGCATAAACTAAACACATAAACCCTCTTGCACATTTTAACACATGGAAACGAGGTCCTGGTAAGATTTATTTTATGAGATTTGACAAACTAATCCCAGAGAGCCAAGTCCATTGAAGGAGGCTCAAGGAGATGTAGCCCAGAGAGGGGTGAACTCCTTTATCATCTTGGTATTGTTGTGAGTTTGATGTGTTATTTGCTGCAGTTTATATTGTTGTGTACTTGTTTATAACACATATTTAAGCATTTAAAAGAACATTCCTCACACATGCACATTGCAAGGAAGAAGCATAAACTAAACACATAAACCCTCTTGCACATTTTAACACATGAAGCAAGGTCCTGTTAAGATTTATTTTATGAGGTAGAGGGTGCTTGCATAGCATAACAAGTCAGCCTTCTATTTTCAGATCAATTATTAAGTCATCAATTCTATACCTAAAAGAATAAAAGTAACATCACTATGCCTCTTCTGCTCATTGATGGAAGTGCTAAAAGAACAAATGCAAGTGGAAGAGAGAAAAAAGGATAAGACCTAAATCATTTCTATTAACACACAACCTAAACGTGCTTCGCTCCCTGCTTTTTGGGAGGGACTTGTTGCTCCGCAACTCTCGAGTCTCATTGTTTAAAATATTTTGTGAAAATGATTTTAGAGAATGGCTGCAGAGTCGAGAGGAGGTTGTTTGACTTTGAATAACTTTTCAGGAATGACATACAAGTTTAAACATATATTGAAATTTATAGAAAAAAAGGGATTAAGTTAGGGTTGGTAGAACTTGGTTGGAGTTTTAAATTAAAGGGCTTTATTGTTGGTGTTATATGGAGTTTGGAAAAATAATGTTGAAATGCTTTTGATATTTGAAATTGGTTTACTATTTAGTTTTCACACATTTAAAAGTAAACTATTTATATGTTTTTGTTATTTTATTAATGTATATTTCTTTGTATTTTTTAAGTATTGATTCCAACCATAATCCTTTATGGCTAGATGAGGACCTTTTTTTATCTAATAGCTACAAAATAAGCTCCGAAGAACTAATTGAGAATTTGTTTGGTACTGAGTTGGTCAAGCTCTTCAGCTCTCAAGACCTAATAATTTTCAATGGAGTAATGAAGTGGTGAAACTCCAACCAAATGAATTGTATTCATGGGATAGGTAGTAGTGTTGTAGATTATGTGATATCTGATATCGTCTTTTCCAACTAAATATTAACTTTTGACCTTTTAAATGACCATGAGCCTGACTTTGATCATAAACCTTTAACCCTAACTCTAAACTTTTCCATGCATAGGAGCGTCATTGAAGAGAATTCTGATAATCAAAGAAATTTGTGCTTTGACAAAAGTAAAGTTGACATTTTCTTAAAGGATTTAAATAGTAAATTAAATATCCTAACTTATAAGGACAACATTGAAGAACTCTATCATAATTTTACAACTACCCTTTCCACTTCTATTAACAAGTTCTGTTTCGAGGTTCCCTATAAAAAGAATAATAGAATGACCAACCCTTGGTATGATAAAGAATATAAAATTGCTAGGAAATCCATTAGGGATGCTTCTAATGAGTCCTTAAAACTCGATAAGATCAATACATACAAAGCCCTAATTAAAAGGGAAAAAAAGGCACTATATCAATAAAAGGCAAGATTAACTTTCCCAACTATATAAGCTGGATCCTAAGAAGTTTTGGAGCCAAATTCTAAACTGCAATACTAAATAAAATAATAGGATTCCCTTAAGGGATTGGAATGCCTACCTTAAAAGCATTTACGAGTTCCCTAATGCCATGGACAACATTCCTATTGTACCTACAAAGGAAGAAGTTTTTTCTTTAGAGGACATAGAGTTCAGGGTTAAGTGACTTGCAAATGGGAAAGCTAAGGACATTGAAGGCTACCAAGCTGAAATTTTTAAAATAATAAGGTCAATCCGTATCCCTCACATACACAAGCTCTTCAATTTAACAGTCAAGCAGGGCTTCCCTAAATCTTGGACTCAAAGCCTCATTGTTCCTATTTTTAAAAATGGGGATAGAAACATTCCCGCTAATTATAGGACCATTATGATTAGCTCAATTTTAGCCAAGCTTTATGGAATTATTTTGGAAAAGAAGATTATCATTTGGCTAGAAATTCATGGTAAAAGAGATAGAGGACGGGTCGGGTTTAGGAGATATCATTAAACTATGGAACATCTTGTTACCTTTAGGATCATTGTAGAGGAGTCCTGTAATACTAAAACCAATCTTTTTTTTTGTTTTGTTCTTTAGAAAAGATTTTGACATGGTTCCTAGGAAAAGCCTTTAGAATAGGTTGGAAGAGATAAAAGTGCCTCTCGAGTTGAGGGCTACTGCAATAATGGTGTATGAGAATGTTATTGCTAAGTTTAAAAAAACCGAGGGTTGGTCAAAAGAGATTAACTGCAATATCAGAGTCAAACAAGGTTGTCCCTTGTCCCCTACCCTTTTTGGCATATACATTAACAAGTTAGAAGATTGCTTGGAAAAAGAAGGTTGTGTCATCCATACTCTCACTGGTATAGTCATCAATATTCTTCTTTATGTCGATGATATCATTCTTATGGCAAGGAGTCCCCATGATCTTGAAAACAAAGTAAGAATCCTCAAGGATTTTTGCTCCAATATGGGTATGACTGATAAGACTAAGGTCATGATTATTAAATCTAATAAGATCCCTTATGATACCTTTTGATATGACAACAACAACTTGGAGGAAGTGACTTCATACAAATATCTTGGAATTGATATTCACCACAAGCTCAATTGGAATTATAACATTGAGAAAAGGATTATTGGGGTATGGAAAGCTTATTATGGGCTTGAAAACAATTGTAAATCAACTGATCTTTGGAGTTGGGATAAGAATAAACTCCTCTTTGAGAATCTTGTTACACCTGTTATTCTTTATGGATGTGAATTCTAGGGCTGTAGTATCTAGTGAATCCTAGAAAAAGATAGAGCAAATACAAAAGAATTTTATAACCTATAATCTCAAAATTAAAGGAAATAACCCCTATCCACATTATAAATTTAAATGTTGAATTTATATTCACAATCTAATAGGATAAAGATATAATCATATGTTTACATCATCATATTTTCACTTTAAAAACATATATACAATATTTATAACAAA
>SNQJ01S0050124.1:3531-15621 GCA_010110895.2 Picea sitchensis
ATTGGTTTTTTGTTCTTATGTCCTTATGCTCAATAGTTTAGTTGTTCTTTTATTTCTTAGTTTATTTCTTAGCTTGTTCTTTTATGTTTCTTTCTCTAACCCTTTTCCTTTACAACTATCTTGCTTATCTAACCCAACTAAACTTGTAAGCACCTCTGTTTTGCTCATTTAGGTGACAAAAGAGGCACACCACTTTGTATTGCATGAATGTGGTGTTTTGTGTTGGGAGAATAAGAAAGAGTAGAGGCCTTTGAAATGGTCATTTTCTGCATGCATTATTAGAGCTCTTAAATGCTAAGTCCGTAGGAGGGATTCCCACCCACAACAGAATTGGCGATTGTACTGGGGATCTCTAGGGTTTTTGGGAATATTTTTTCTTGGGTATTTTTAAAAACTGGTTTCATTCCTTATTTTTAAAGTTTCTGCAAAAGTCTGAGCTAACAGAGTTTCTGGTCTTCCATACCAGTTATCTTTGTTTCTTTGCTTGACTGCATTTTTTTTATGGGACCCACAGAGGTACATGCGGCCTGTATAAGGTTTGAACGCATGTACCCATGCCCTACCTTCACACAGTCCACATGTACATGCTAGTTGAGGAAGAGTCAGTTGCGTGTATGATTTCATAAAATCTCTTTTAGAGAGGCAATCATCCTCTCCCCTGTCATAAGTAATCCTTCTCAGGGGTTTTCTGGAACTCATTCTAGTCTTTGTTGGTTGCAGTTTATGGCTTAGGTTCCACCTCAGATTGGTTTGTTCTATGAAATTTAGCTTGAATTGTTTTCTTTTTTCTATCAAAGTGAGTTTCTGAGTCTTCAAGAGTTCCTAGTCCTCAATACCAGTAATCTCTTCCATGACCTGATTGCTTGTCTTTCATTTTTGAGAGGTTCAGAAGTACACGCGGCCTGCATAAGGTCTGCATGCGTGTACACACGCTCTGACCTTACACAACTCGTGTGCACATGCTGGCTGTTGAACTGTCATCAACGTGTCTATTGAGAATTTTTTTTGTTTAAGGAGAGGTAGTCATCTTTTTCTTTGTCACAAGTTTATCCCTCTTAGGTTTTTTGGTCTCTGTCATAGCGGTCAGTAAATTAGGTTTGATCATAGTAATAAATT
Source organism: Picea sitchensis (assembly GCA_010110895.2). NCBI lineage: Eukaryota > Viridiplantae > Streptophyta > Pinopsida > Pinales > Pinaceae > Picea > Picea sitchensis. Next base: position 4,648 of record SNQJ01S0050124.1, read on the forward strand.
TCTTTGTCATTAAGAAGTTTTCCTCAAAATTTTCCTTTTATAGGGTTTTTAGACAAGTGTGAGAGTCCTTTTTAAACTGCTTGTGTGTTGTTTTTATATTGACTCTTTGCGATCTGCGCTTAGGCCAGAATTTTTCTTGGTTTTTATTTGTTGATATTTTTCCTTTTTGCTTTGTTAGCATTCAAATAAAAAAAAATCTTTTATTTTCTTTGTTTGGTTAAATAGTGTTGGCCTGCATTAGTAACCAGGAAAAGTCTTTTCTTTCATAAGTCTTGATGCTTTACTTAGATGATAAGTAGCTCGTAGTCGACTGAAATCCTGTTTTGAGTTTGTTGTTCAAAGATCTTAGAAAATTTTAATTTGAAAAGTTGATTAAGAATTGAGTCAAGAAGAAGTTATTTTTGTTTCCAACTTTCTGTTTATTTTTCTTTCATCTTTCAAACATCACTAGTTTCACTTTCATAACATTTGACTTAAGACAAGCCATAAAAATTAACACTAAATCTAAAATTAATTAGACTTTTTATGTTTGTAGGGTCAACCAACTAGTTTAGGGTTAGGGCCTTGAATTAGGTTGGAGAGGAAACTCTTCAAGGCCATTAAATCAAGCATTGGAGTCTGAGCTATGGAGTGTTAAAAGTCCAATATCATAAAAGTTATCCGGGACCCCGCTTTAACACAGGGGCTAAACATGAGGTCACGTATGGAAAGGTAGCGGAGATAACCCCTTCAAAGTTGGACCAATCGTAGTGGAGAACACATATAGAGGGCTTGTCTTGGGATTCCGTCGATTTCATTTGCCACGGATCTTCATGGGTCTCGAATTTGTTCGAGGTCCTCAGTTGTATTTTGTACCACTTGCTTTTGATACCCTTGACAGGTTTCGGGCTCGATACCTTGCTCATTGTGGTCTACTCAACTGTCGACTATACCCACCTGGTGAATGTTTGCGCACTGGCAACCTAGTTGCCTATCTTTTTTAGGGACATACATAGATGACTGCAGGGGTATACCACGGTACCTAGGACAAACATCAGGCCACTCTTTGCAGAGTATACTTGGAGGGTTCTTCCTTGATCGATTTTCACTTGAACCGGTAAGTTTCTCTAGTGTTGGTTGTTGTAACTGTTCTTACAACTAATTAGTGTTTTATTGTTTTATTTGGTAGGGACTTTTTTCTAGTGTGTATTGTTTTTGAACGAATAGAAATCCCTAGTGTGTCTTTGATCTTCTCACACAGTGGAGGATCATGAGCTCCATTGGTCATGAAGGATTCTTGGCCTGCCACTAGTTACACTGGAGCCACCCCCGCCACCGCTAAGGCGAAAGCTAGACCAACAAGGGTCTTTTGAAGCGACCGGGTCATAGGAAACCAAACATGACCAACCTCTGTTAAAGGACCTTTAGGTACCTTTAAAGCGGGAAGTAATGGAAGCAAATGATGCCACTTCTTCTTGGAATTCTTCTATTCCCACTATGGCTGTCACCACAGGGGGTGTTCCATCTCCTAACCCACCATCACCAGTCCGAGCCACCATGGTCTCGACTGCCTCTACCTCGAATGGTGGTCTGATCTCATCTTTATCGATGACCACTGCTCCTTTCACACAGAGTGCGACAGGCCCTTCATTCTCATATGAGATGCCTAGTTCAGGTACAAGCCCTTTACTATCCTACTCCACTTTGCAAACTTTAGGTCTGTGGGCAGGGAGCTCTAACACTCCTCTGCAAGGACCCATGGGTGGCACTTCAACTCCCTTTAACGATTTTCCTTATGGGGGAGGTCATATACCTCCATCATCCCCTTCACTCAGTAGTACCCACCAGCAATCCACCGAGCCAAACACACACCATACTTCACTTGGAGTAGGGAGTCAAGGACCACCTTCTCATAATATGTCGGTAGGGTTGACACCATTTTCTTTGTTCGGTGTGTTTGGTAACAACGCTTTCTTGTCAGCCACTTTTCCGACCGAGGGAAACCCCAGTTATGGCCAACCCAATCCTATGCAGGGTACTATTCCTGCACAGGGGACAAACCCAGGAATTTCTTTTGCATCAAGACCTTGGAATTCTTGGCAAGGATCAGTTCCCTCATCAGGAATGTCGATCTGGGGAAATTCTTTTCACAATCAATGGAACCCCAGGCAAGGTGCAATACCTATGCCCATGGGTTCAGCATGGAGCAACCCTTCTCAAAGTCCTCCGAATGTAATGCACACCCAACCATCAACGTCTATTTCAGGAATCAACCAATGAAGTCTCCTCAAACGCAAAATCTGTACACTGGTCATGGCCATGGTTTTTACCAGAACCCCAACCAGCAACCCAACTTTTCTTGGAAACCTAGTGCCAGTCAAACTCCAGGCCCCTTTTTCCATGGTTATCAGCAACACCAACCAAAGCTACCTTTCTTGGCAACCTTACATTTTCTAGACTTGACAAGATTGTTGAATGACCCCATCTTTCACGATCCATGTTGGCCTCCTATGCCAACGAAATTTCCTTTGGACATACCAAATTTCGAGGCCAAGCCTAACGAAGATCCAGGGGATCATGTAACCACCTTCCATTTTTGGTGCTCGTCTAATTCGTTGAAAGATGACTCCGTACAATTGTGATTGTTTCAACGCAATCTCATTGGGAGTGCTGTGAAATGGTACATCGAGCTCGACCACTCGAGATATTCTTCCTTCAGCGAATTGGCAATGGCATTCCTAAACCATTTCCAATTACCTATGAGATACGACACCGACACAGAATTGCTGGCCAATTTTGAACAGACAAAAGCGGACCATATCTCTGACCACATCCAAGAATGGAGATGCCAGAAGAGTTTGATTAAGGTACCAGTCCCACCATCTTTCCTACTTGATTAGTTCCTTAAGTCTTTTGTCCCACAACTATCCAAAGAAATCGCAACATCGGGAGTGTTTTCTGAAGAAGATGCCATCATGAGAGATCAATAGCTTGAGCTAATTTATTCTCAGACTGGTTTACTATATGAGGTTTTTCCCGATGCACCACGATCCATACTTGATAAAACCAGACAGAGAGCTGGACCACACGCCGATGGTATTGTAGGTTCAGTAAAAACCAATCCCATTGAACAACTGACAAAACAAATGCAGTAATTGTCTATACAACACACAACGACTAGCCAAACTACTGTTTTGGCTGCTCCCCCTACCCAAACATCGGATGTACATAGTGTGCAATTGACAATTCCAAAGGCCACCCAACAACCTGATGGAAAGAAAAAAAAACGTAAGAAGGGTAAGGGGGATAAGAAACCCACTAATAATGCTGGTGGGGGCAACACTGAAAAATGAAAGGTGAAGTATTCGTGTAACCTATGCTCAGAGGACCACCCGACCCACCAGTGCCCTCGGCTTGTAGAGGCCCAAAAGTTTGTGTCACAAAAACAACCTGATGTGTTAATGAATCCATTCCAACATGGGAAAAACCTAACCCAAGCCTCTACAAGCGTGGAAGGGGGTAGTCAAGGACCCTCTCCATCTTTGAACTATCCTGCATCTATGAATGTGTATATGATGAAAGGTGATGCTTTTATATCGACTAGAGCACATGACTATAGTAATCCAAGCACCTCTGAGAAAGGAAAAGAAGATGAAATCCCATCTCTTCCTCTCCAGATCGAGAAGAATTTGGGAGAAACAATGACACGCATCCGAAAAGGTGAGTTCAAGAAAGCTTCTCACAACCCAAACGCAAGGGTCACCCATAACTATTCTGTGTTGGAGGATTTATCTCAAACCCCTTGTGCGATGTCCACTTTGGAGGTCCTCCAGAGATGCCTTTCCCAGAGGAAAGATTTGTTAGCCATTTTAGGATCTGTAGAGACTTGTAATATGGGTACAATCATGCTGGATACAACCGACTTAAAACCTCGTCTCCCTTACCACGTATCATTTCAGATAGTAGTGGCTTACCCCATGAAAACTTTTACTTGGAACATTTTCTGCATGGTGGTTGATGAGGGCACCTCGACATGCGTCATGTCGTTGGCGTGTTGGAAGGCCATTGACCAGCCCGTTTTGTCTCTGTCACCTACTCTTCTTACCTCTTTTGATGATCATTTGTTCTGACCACATAGCATCATCCCCTCTTTCCCCGTGCAGTTAGGAGGGAAGACTGTGTGCGTCCAGGTAGAAGTAGTCGATGCATCCCTCAACTACAATATCTTGTTAGGTAGGAGTTGGACCTATTCCATGCAATCAGTGGTTTCTACAATTTTATGAGTCTTATTGTTTCCACATGAGGGCCATATCGTGACCATTGATCAATTGTCCTTCTCCAGACATGACCCTTCATTGGGGGCATCCATGATCCCAATGATTGACAATCCCCAACTGGGCGTCGTCAATGTAGGGGTTGGTTTGTGCCCATATTTGATGGGTACTTTTGATTACCCACCTCCTCAAGGCAATGTCAAGTTAGTATCAGACCACCATAAGGTTGAGATTTTCCAAGTTTCGTCATTTCGCATGACTTACTTCAATCATCCGTGGATTATTCCTTCCCCATCGACCATGATGGAAGGGACAGGGAACCATGATATGTCCATACCCTTGTTTGCAGCAGAGGCAGTGTACTCTTTAGTCCAAAAAGCTTCAGCTGACACCAATCCGACTCCTGCACAAGAGTTAGATCCAATCACAGAGCCTATTTGGGCTCAAGGTTCCCTCGTTGGTACCGGTTCCCTCGCCGGTACCGATTCATTAGAATTAGTCTTTCCCTCAGATGAAGCAATCATTGAAGAAATGAATAGTTTGGAAAAAACCTAGGACGATCTCCATCACAGATCATACTTCCTCCCAGAGTTAAGGAAAATCGAAGCAGGGGAATTCACCTTGACTATGACTGGAGATAGGTCTTGTCCTATCAACCCCTTGGCTACACATGAGTTTTATGCCGAGGGTAATATGGAAACTATCACTGAAACTATACCGATTCATATCTCCAGAACCCTTGGAGTCATGGAGAATGTTTTCGTCGGAGCTGATTGCTCCCCCAAAGAGATTCAAATCTACACAGACTTATTTAAAGAATTTCATGACGTTTTTGCTCGGTCTTATGAGGAAATTCCAGGCATTGATCCAAAAATAGTCGAACATGAAATCATAACTTATCCATATGCCAAGCCAGTTCGACAGAAGCTTCATCGAGTTAATCCAAAGAAATCAGTAGCCATTAAGGTTGAAGTCGAGAAACTGCTCAAAGTCGATTTTATCTATCCTATCCATTTGACCCAATGGGTGTCAAATCCTATGTTGGTCAACAAGAAACGGGAAATGATTCGCGTATGTATGTACTTTTGTGATTTGAACAAGGGCTGTCCAAAAGATAATTTTCCCACACCATTCATTGACCAGATAATTGATGAATGTGTAGGTTGCGAGGCCTTTTCTTTCATGGATGGTTTTTCGAGATATAATCAGATACAAGTCAAACTCGAAGACCAACACAAAACTGCATTCATTTGTCCATGGGGTACATTTTCCTATCGTAAGATGCCTTTTGTTCTAAGAAATGCGGGAGCTACCTTCCAGCGGGCCATGTCTTTTTCTTTCCATGATATCAAGCATATAATCGAAGCCTATTTAGATGATTTAGCATCACGATCTCCTAAGAGAACGGATCATCCCAAAGACCTCTGACTTATCTTTGAGATATGTCGCTACTTCCAAATTCTCTTGAATCTAAACAAATGCAGCTTTTGTGTAACATTAGGATTTTTTTAGGTTTCATAGTGTCAACAACAGGGATCATGGTCGATCCTCTCAAGGTGGAGGCAATAGTTCAGTTGCCTCCCCCATGAACAATCCTTCAACTTTAGAGTCTACAGGGAAAGGTGAAATTTTTGAGGTGTTTCATCGCCAACTATGCCGAGATCACAAAGGGCTTTATGCGCTTACTGAAAAAAGATGTTCCTTTTCATTGGGATGATGCTGCTCAATGCTCCTTCGAAGTGTTGAAACATGCCCTCATGACCGCCCCTCTGCTTCGGCCACCCAATTATAACAAAGATTTCTTATTATACTTGGTTGCAGCAGAGTCAACCATCAACATGGTCTTAGTTCAGGAAGATGATTTGATCTCATAATATGTGATCTATTACCTGAGTCGAGGCCTCGTTGGACCGAAACTCAATTATTCTCATATCGAAAAAATTGCATTGGCAGCAGTCCATGTTGTCCAACGGTTCCGTCATTACGTCATTGCCGTTGTGAATCCATTTCAATATGTGTTGACACGATGGGTGATCAACAGAAATATCAGTAGATGGATAGTCATCCTCCAGGAATTTGACATAGATTTCATTTCGAAGAAATCCAAAAAGTCACTGGTCTTCGCAGAACTTATTTCGGAACTTCCAGTCGAGTCAGGTGATGTTGTGCCCGAAGAATCGCCTATTCGAGGAGATATGTTTCTGATAGCATCTTTAGACCCCTGGTATGGAGATATTATTGTTTATCTCCAGACTTTGAAGTGCCCCGCCTCTCCTTCTCATGATGAACGTCACTGTATATGTCATCAGGCCAAGAATTATCTCATCCTCGAGGACACTCTCTATTGTCGAGGTGTAGAGTGTGTTCTTCATCGATGCCTCACTCATGAAGAAGAAAAAATCATGCTTAACGATTTCCATACTAGAGCATGTGGTGGTCATTTGTCTTGGTTGCCAACAACCCAAAATATTTTATGAGCTGGTTACTTTTGGCCGACACTAATCAAAGATTGTATCGAATCGGTCAAGAAGTGCCACCCGTGTCAGATCTTCTCTTGGAAGATGAGGGCACATCCTGCTCCCATGTTTCCTGTCATCACAGTTGGTCCCTTCACCAAGTGGGGGATTGATTACACTACATGCAACCCTCCTTCAACAAGGGGGCACCGTTATATCATTGTAGCCATAGACTACTTCACGAAGTGGGTCGAAGCTATGCCAACATTTAAAGATGATGGAGAGATTGCAAATCTCTTTTTGTTCAACCAGATAATTGCAAGGTTTGGCATCCCAAGAGAGATTGTCATTGACCATGGCAGTCACTTTCAGAACCAAATGATGACCGAATTAACGTCAAATCTTGGGTTGAGGAAAGAACATTCGTCACCCTACTACCCCCAAGCAAATGATTAGGTGGAAGCTATAAATAAATCTCTTAAGACCATCCTAAAGCAAATGATCAATTCGGCCAAGTCAAATTGGCATTTGATGTTATACTCGACATTATGGTCTTACCGAAAGTCTGTTAAGATTGCAACCAGTTTCTCACCTTTTCAACTCGCTTATGGGCTGGAAGCAATATTTGCTATAGAATGTCAAATCCTGTCCCTAAAATCGGTAGTACAGTTACTGCCAGACACTTCTCCACTTTAAGAGTGGTTATTATACCTTGAGAGACTCAATGAGCAACATCATGATGCGGCCCTGGCCAACAAGGCTCACAAACAAAAAGTCAAGTGTCAGTATGATTGGTTCGTTCATCCTCGGATTTTCTCTGAAGGTGACCTTGTCCTAGTCTATGACCAAGCTAAGGACTCCCTAGGGGCAAGCAAATTCAAACCCATGTGGTTCAGACCTTTCATCATAAAAGAAATTCTAAAAAAGGGTGCTTATTGTCTGGTAGACTTTGAGGGAAATTCTTTGGCGGAGCCTAGAAATGGGCTCTACCTCAAGAAGTATTACTCATAGGTAGGTCACCTTGGGTAGCTTTTTGTAACATATGTATAGTCTTTGTACTATTACTCTCTAGTTTCTTTTGGTTTTATGGACATGTCATTTTTGATGTTATCTTTTGTCATTGTGGCATATGTCAAGTGAATCACAGGTGTTCGTTGGGTACACAGCCAATGCTAGCTGACACACTCGGAGGCTTGCCTCCACAGCTTGGGTAATTTTTACACCTCAGGGCCAGTTATTATCTTCAGGAGGCATATGTTTAGGTGACACCACAAACAATGTCGCCGAATACATCGTATTTATTGAGTTTCTTCGTGACACCTTGTCATTTGGTATCTCTCATTTCTAGGTCTATTTAGATGCTCATTTGGTTCTGTCTCAGTTAAATAGAGTCTACCATGTTCATGATCCTACTTTACACCGATGATTCCTTAGGGTACGTCTCTTAGAACAAAGCTTTGATTATATTACATATTTTCATGTTCCTAGGAGATTAAACCATGTTACAAATACTCTAGCTAATCAAATCTTAGACTAGCATCTCACACACATATAAAAAAAAACATACACATAAACATGTAAATACATGTTTAAAGGAAAATATGATCCATAAGACATAAAAAGACATAAAAATCCATATATAATATCAAAACCATCAGAGTACATAGGTGGACACAAGTGCCTCAAAAATACAACCAGTAACGAGTCATGGGGTTTATGCCCTCAAAAAATATATAAAAGTAGTGCCCTCGGCACGTGAAACGTATAGAATAACAAAGGTCAGGGCCTGTGGGCCCTGTTGTAATGATCAACAACATTTTCCAAATGCCAAAAAAGTTGGACCCACATCCGTGGTGCCCTCACTACATGAGGCTGCATAGATGGTGGTAGATCCTCAATCTCTGCCATGGGGACTGTGCGAGTGAGTGAGGTAAAATTGTGCTTGACTCGTCTCAGAACCCTCTCAGCCTCATCGGATGGAAGCTCTCATGCTGCTACTGGTCCCCCTGTGGCGGCAAGTGAGGCCCCTGGCTGAGGACGTCACTTGTTCCTCGCACAATCCATAGTTCGCACTGGTCCCACATCTGCACATAATAGACACATATCTGTCAAATGCTCTAGTATAAAAAAATTGATATATATAAAAAACAACATAAAATTACATATGTTTAACAAAAAAAATGATGCAAACTTACCCATCTCTCCTCACTCCTCGCTGGGAGGTACCAGTATCTCAGGGTCTCTTGAGAAGTCAATCCCAACATAAGGGTAATCCTCTATGACTGGGATATATCGTGACAATCAAGAAAAAAAAAATTCATCAAAGGACTCATTGGTCCTTCCTCCCCCCTGTCGTGGTAGCAACACTGCCCATCTGCATATCGTAGGAAGAGAAGACTGATTCCCCCATACCACCTCTCGAGGAATGAAATTGGGCACTCTTTCAAAGAAGAAAGAGAAAATAATGGTTCCAAACCCAAAGTTCCTCTGAGTCCACGATTGACAGTCTATCAACTATCTCTTCATACAGTCCAATAATGCAGTGCTCCAATCAAAAATCTGTGCATTTAAGCACTGAAATGCATAGTTCATTTGTGCATGGGAAGCCTAATGCAAAGCGGCAGAACCTGTAATCCACTCGATAAGCAACACTATCACCTACAATGCTAAGTATGAGATCTTACTTATCGGCACTTGCGAGCTCATCCTATCTGTACCCACCTCACAATAGAGTCCAATCAACTATGATATGTTGTGAGGCCCCGAGGGAAACATATGGAAGTTGACTAGTTCCCCTCGCCGAGAGAGGCCAGTCAAAAAGTATATGTCCTCGGTCGTTGGTACTAGCGACTACCCCTCCAGCATAAAGGCCTCTGCATCGGGTTGCCAATAATCAACCAAGGCATTCAGTAGCCTAGGTTGTGCTCGCATGAAAGGACATAGGAAGAATTTTAGCAACCCACATTGCCTTAAGGCAACAACATCATTGGGGTCCTCCCCAACCAAGACACTAATATCCTCATGCTCTCGTTCCTTTCAGTGAACATACATCCTACAAAAAATCAAGTTCAGGAGGGTTAACCCTTGCTTTATTAAGTTTTTCCATTAAATAAAGGGTCCACGTGGGCTGTAATGATGACAGTCACGTGTACACGCGTGCAATTTTTCCTCTACCCAAGTGTACATGCAGGCTGTCATTGAACAATCTGTGTGGACCTAGGGCCAACCTTTTGAGGGTCAACGCCCCTCCAAAACTTGAAACTAAAAGCATAAAGAGAGATTTAAATTGCAAGAGGAGATATTTTATACTTAGTTGGTCCAAGCAGATGGTCGTTTCATCCACCGAAGCTCCCAGAATCAATTCTTTTCACAAAAGGGGCAATTTTGGATTTTAGTCAATTTATGAATTAACAATGGTGATAATGAGCTGCCAGCTTCTATTTATAGAGGTTTTTGGCCCTTTTTTGTCAATTTTCGGCCCCTTTTGTCATTTTTTCTAAACTAAAAATCATTTAAGATGGTTCAAGAGTTTTCTTTGGATGATCCCGGGAAGTATTACTTTGGGTATTTGGAAATGATTTTGAGATTTGGGTGTTTTGATGGTCCTTTGGTAAAAAGTCATTTTTTTCCCCAACTCATTGCATTTAAGTCTGGATTCCACCCCCACTTCTGCATCTTGTTGTCTTTTCCTCTTTTCCATAGGATCGATCCCACCGAGTTGCGACACAGAACCCTCATCACTATTTTAGAAGTTTCGTAATTTGGTGGTAGAGCCTACCATAACATGGATGCCCTAGGTAGATCCTGGTTGAATGACAGTGTCCATGCTGTCACTAATGACTATAGGCTCAGGAGTCCTCTTTAGCTTTTCCCTGATTACGAGTTTGAGCCCCATTTGCATGATTCCTTATCACTCTTGCACTCACCCTCGGGACTCCCAAAATATAATGGGTCTTCTTTTAAGCCCTTTGCAGACCCTCTAAACTTGAAAATATTGTCGAGCGATCTTGTGGCCTTTCACGCTCATTAAACTGAAATTTGAAGTCACGTCTATCCGACGGTAGTTTACCCCTTTTTCGGTCGGGACGGTCAACTATACGAACAAAGGTATACTCTAAAGGCCTTGGATCTCTAGAAGAGTATCCTTAGGTATAATTTTAACCCTTTTTCGAGCCCGAGGGACTAAATTTATGAAAAAGGAATCCCCATGGAGTCCATAGTTAAGATTTTTTCAGACTCCCTAAAATTGAAAAGATTTCCGAGTG
>SNQJ01S0050124.1:15631-39778 GCA_010110895.2 Picea sitchensis
AGACTCCCTAAAATTGAAAAGATTTCCGAGTGACCTTATTCTTTCACACTCGTTAAAATGGTCCAGAAGAACATTCCTGATGGAGTCCATAGTTAAGATTTTTTCACACTCCTTAAAAATGAAAAAAATTGCCAAGTGATATTGTCTTTATCACACTCGTTAAAATGGTTTTGAATAGACGTCTTGTCAGTGCTAGTTTACCCCTTTTTCAAATCGACTAGACTACCTTTGAAAAAGGTACCCCATTGGAGTCTCCTTTTACGTTTTTTCAAACTCTCTAAATATGAAAAATTGTCGAGCTTACCTTCTCTAGGCTCGTCAAAACTACATCGAAGGATGTTACCATTGTGTGTCTTATTGATCGCATTTGCATACCTGCGTCTTTGGTCTAATGTCGGATCCATGTTGCTCTCAACTGAACCATTTGAAGCACACCTTATACACAAGCCCTGTAGCACTTTGCCTCTGCTTCTTGACACCTTTGGCCCCAGTAGGGATTTTTCCCAAGTTTCCTTGCTTTGAACATTAGTATTGTCCTTGTGTCTCGATCTACTATGTTTGTGACAGTCCCTCCTCCTTTGTAGCGTAGCATTCTTTTATTCTTTTTCCAAAATTATTGAAAAATACAAAAAAATCAAATATACCCCAAAAAGAGGAAGGGAAAAGTATTTTATTTGTATTGGAAACACAATGAGTCACCCTTGGATAAAGAAAATCCTTCCATTGGTTTGTCAAGCCCTAGGATTTAACATGACCTTAGGATGTTGTTCCTGCTACATTGAGTTGTGTCTTCCTCCATTTGGTTATTCTTCTAGACATATGGAGAGTTTGCATTGCCTCCTGCTTCATGAACTTATGTTAATGCCATGCTACCTGAGTCTCATCATTTGTAATGCTATTGTCCAAGGGATTTTTTTCCAAGCCTAAGTCAGCCCCTCTACAGTTTGTCTCTTGCCCTCATGCTCGGCCATCCCAAAATTCCAATCAAGTCTTTGTTCGAAATCAATGAAGCCTTTAGGATGATCATCAAGACTCTCTAGTCCATGACTGACGAGTCATCGAAGACCTCTAGGTAGTGAAGTCGTACACTCATATTACACTCCTACCCATGTTTTGAATATTTTTAAGTTGTTGCTTGAGCTTTGAAGACCTCATCTCTAGCCATCAGGCCTTATCATCTTCTAGAAGATGGATACTATACATGTATATCTTTTTTATTTTGAGATGTAGATCCAATGTGTATTGCTCGAGGATAAACTTTATATAGTTATATGACATGGATCTATGGTGTATTTGATTGGTATCCACGATTTTATTTCATCCCGAGCATGGGTATGCCCGCCTCGGTGAGACAATTATTATTTTTCATATGACACCTCCCGATTTCTAGTCCTTGGGCTCACTTGTTTGGAACGTTGGTGAAGATTGATAATGTATTTCGACCATCATATGCTCTTCTGACCTCACACATTAGGGGGCATCTATTATAACCCTAAATTGCACCATACATACTTACCTATCATCAGGCCATCTCAGAATCTTTCTTTTCCAAAACACTGCTGAACAACTCTTCTTAAAAACCCCCTTTATAAAGTCCCATGCACCCTGCTCCATTACTGCACGCGTGTACACGCTAGCTTCTCCAATACATCCCGTGTGTACCTACAAAATCATGGAAAAAGAAAATTTGCTGACAGAACACACATCTTTGGGAAATTTAACTAAACCTTTCGGCCATGCATGGCTGGTCATTCGACCAAATACCTAGCTCCTTCTAGCCTATAAAAGAAGGGGTAAGGGTCCCATTTGAAAGGAGGAAAATCATAGTAAAGAGACTATACCCAATTGAGCATTCCCCTTGTCCCAACCATCAGCCATCCTTGTGAAAAGAGAAGTATAGAGAAAAGTAGTTGGAGGACAGTTGAAGAGGATCCTAGCACCAGTTTCGAGGAGCAGTGTCGACCACATATTGTAAGTTTACTATTGTGAAGATTAATACAAAAAGGAATACTTTTTTTGTCCCGCCATATCACGTGTTCAAGTTGAATGTTTATTTTATGATATTGTCACAACTAACCCAACAATTAGTATATGAAATGCATGNCCTTTCGGCCATGCATGGCTGGTCATTCGACCAAATACCTAGCTCCTTCTAGCCTATAAAAGAAGGGGTAAGGGTCCCATTTGAAAGGAGGAAAATCATAGTAAAGAGACTATACCCAATTGAGCATTCCCCTTGTCCCAACCATCAGCCATCCTTGTGAAAAGAGAAGTATAGAGAAAAGTAGTTGGAGGACAGTTGAAGAGGATCCTAGCACCAGTTTCGAGGAGCAGTGTCGACCACATATTGTAAGTTTACTATTGTGAAGATTAATACAAAAAGGAATACTTTTTTTGTCCCGCCATATCACGTGTTCAAGTTGAATGTTTATTTTATGATATTGTCACAACTAACCCAACAATTAGTATATGAAATGCATGTTCGCAACTTTTTGTTTGTTCATGTGTGAATGCAGGTCATCTTTGGGAGGAGGCTTTCAATCGAAGAGTGAGTGAAAGAAAATGGACCGAAATCAAATGAAGGACTTAAGGTAGAGTTACTTAATCTCATTTACACCTTTGTATTGCATGAATGTGGGGTTTTGTGTTGGGAGAATAGGAAAGAGTAGAGGCCTTTGAAATGGTCATTTTCTGCATGCATGATTAGGGCCCTTAAATGCTAAGTCTGTAGGAGGGATTCCCATCCACAACAATGTCCTGGCCATTGATTGCCAAGAGGGATATGTGTCGATAGATCAGAATCTTCGAGTGAATGCACTTAGAAAGAAACGAGAGAATAGAATTTTGAAACTTCCGAAGCCCGAAGAGATGAAAAGCCAAAGTGGATCTTGTCCATTGGCCGACAGGAGACACGTGTCATTAGACTAGAGATTTTGAGAGTTGAAAATCCCAAAGCTCGGAGAGTCGGAGACCCAAAGTGAATATGGACCACAGATCCATAAGGGCGCGTGGTGACAGATCGTGGATTCCCAGTGGAATCACTCTGGGAGAACGCAATGGAGAAGAGTTTGAAAGAATTGAAGTTCCGAGGCAGAATCTCAACCATTGATCAGGAAGGGATATAAATTCCATAGATATTGTCTTGCTTGAAAAGTGTCTAAGTCCCGAAGAGGACTAGGTCCATTGATTTTGATAGGATTCATGGAAAATGATCTACCACTTCGGGAGAAATCACTCCGGAAGAAAGAGAGTTTATTGAACAAGAACTCTCGAAGGCCGGAGACTCGGAGTTCATGTGAACCGCCCAATTGAGAGGGACAAGTGTCAGTAGATATTCCACTCCGGGAGATAGACACTATAGAGAAAACAAGATTTGATACTTGAAAACTCCGAATCTCGAAGTTCCGAAGAAAATCACGTCCATTGATTTAAAAAGGGGCAGATCTAAGCCATCATTTCAGGAGTACCATCAAGATCATGAGATCAAAGGTCTCGTTGCATTGTGGAGATCGAAGGTGTGTGAACTTTAAAATGTTGAGGGCAGGATGCAATCCAGAACATGGTTTTGGAGAAAGGACACATGGAGGCTCGGGATGAATTGTGGGGCGAAAAGTAGTTTGGTTTCAAACCACCCTTGGCCACACCTGCAATCACGTGGTTACATGAGGTTATCACCCAAGGTCATATCAAGAAAGGGGATTATCAGAAAAGGAGAAAGTGCCCATACTCTGAGATTTCGTAGGTGCAAAGAGGAGGGTCGCGAGTAACTTTAGACCCACACCAGGAAACCGAAAGGGTCTACGTCTAATTATAGAACAAGACCATCAAGGTCTCAGAGAGTTGTTTGGCTCCAGAATTAGAGATCCTTGACCGGGAGGTCAGACTGGTTCCCTGACTTTCCAAGTTAGAAACCATGGATGGAGAATCTGTCCATTAAGAAAATAAAATTTTTTTATGCCCCGTCGTGGGTGTGTTACATGAGTCTATTTCCAACTTCTGTGTGCAGAATCTATAACTAGTCGATACACATATGCAATCCTACACACTTCTTCATTTCGTACAACTATATATTCAACACTTTTGCAATCTACACATGTGTATCCCCTCAAAGATGAGACTTATTCTATTTTCAAGAATTGTTTGGAGAATTCAAACAACTCACCGCAGTAGTGGTGGTGATGGATGTGTATAATATTAAGCATATCAATCTTTGCATAAGCCTCTATAGAACTCACTAAATCTGTTAGCATGGATCAAAGTCATTTTAAATTTAGTTCATATTTAATTATATAGTGAAATATATAGCGTACACCTTACAACCTAGTACCTACACCTGTGGAAGCTATAGCAACGTTTTTCCAAGTGGTGGGGATGGAGGTGTACAATAATAAGAACATCAACCTATGCATAAGCCTCTCTATAATGCACTATATTTGTTACCATGGTCACAAGACTTTCAAATTTAGTTCATATCTAATTATATAGTGAAATTTATATCCTACACCTTACAACTTAGTATCTACACCTGTGGAAGTTGTAGCTTATACTTGTGAAAGATACAACCTAAATCAACCTAGACTCTAGAGGGTGTTTTTATTTAACTTGTACCATATTTCCTTATCTTAGATATGTGTATGAAGACTCGAGTTGTTTTACATTATCAACCATAAAAGAAAAAATCCTAAATTTGTTTATCCGTATATTTATTTGAATTTCTATTGCTCGTCATTTTGATCATACCAGAGTCTTCCTTCATTATCTAGCAACACCTTTACTATATAGTATTTTCTATACATCATAATAGAATTTGACAACAACATAACCCATATACTCATCTCTCAAAATTCTGTCACAATTCCATTTATGTGTCTGCACTCTATAGCTAAGTCTTTGGCGAGAAAAAATTGTCATAGTAAAGGTATAAAATTAGAAATTTCCTTAAAAATAAAATTAATTATTTTATTTCTATTGCAATTCCAACAACTTTTTACGTACACCAATTTTAAATTCCTTAAAAAGGAATTAAAACAATAAACATGGTTGCAATGAGTATAGCAAAAGAATACCCTCAAGAAAGACCCTAGATCTCTGTTATGGCAGTATGTGGAAATCCTCAAAAAAACTCTCAGGGGTGGTTTGTACAAATGAAGCCGACAATGAAAAAAAAATCATGGGAAGAGAAGCTTACTATATTTTTAGCATGAGAAGACATACAAAAAGAAGAGTAGTTTTCAGTTTGTTTTTGTATGTGAGAGTGGTATGTATAGTGTTGGTATCTCACACTATGCATTGCACTAATTCTCAAACACGTGCATCTTTCATCACTAGCAACAAGTATGACATAAGAGTTGTTGCAACACCTTCAGGTCAACTGTTGCGACACCATCAACCTTGTCAGGTTGTTTCTACAATAGGCTTTCTAGTTGTTGCAACATGATTTTTGATAGCTACAACACCAGTTGTTACAACACAATTTTTGGTTGCTACAACACCAGTTGTTGCAACACTAGTTTTTGAAACACGAATCTCATTTGGAAACAACACCATTTGTTGTAACACCCTATGAACAGATGTTGCAAAACCATTCAATGTTGTTTCTGCAACATCAAGTAGCCACGACCCCCATCTGGGAAGTCGTGATTGATGAGTTGGTTTCCTCCCTATTCGATGAGGGAAAAAAGGATACCTCCCTATTCCTTTTACTTTTGGCCATTATGTACTTGGGAAGTACATAATGTATTCCTGAAAAGTACTTTTAATATTATAATGTATTCCTGAAAAGTACTAAAGTTGCAAAAATAAACCCATTTATCCAAAGTTCCTTGGAGGAGAGGAACAAACTCCAAGTAGAGAGGAGCGTGCTCCTGGAGAGCCAAGTGTCACCCATGACGCATGCAGATTTATGTGGGAAGTTCCACCTTTTTTGGGTTCACGAACAATTCTAGCCACCTTCCTGAGTAGTTTTATCTCACCATTGCATCTCTCTCACGATTCTACAAGATGACCATTCTCACCATTTTCCTTACTCGCTCTCAACATTTTGACCAATCTGGCCATTTAGTTTCCCACGAGTTCATCCTCATCATGTTGGCCATTCCTTGTGTTTTTCATGCACACACTGAATAAGTATGCAACCAAAGTCATTTATGCCTTTTTGAACCTTTGTAAATTGTTGAGTCGCCCCTTGCCTTACCCAATTTTGATGGTTGTGGATTGAAGAGGTAGGTTTTTAGGCCCGTGGTTGAAGAAGCAGGTTGTCAGGCCTGTGAGAAACTCTCTCCAGGTGAGAGAGTTTGTTGGGAAGTGATTTCTCCTAGAGGGAGTCCAGTACCAGCTACAGAGATCTGAGAATTCCTGATTTGGTCTGTTGCTGAAGCCCTGGAAGGGAATTGGAGAAACTGATGGACTGTGCAACAATGAAGGTGCATATTTTCGGGGTGGGACATGCATATGGGGAATGAGAGTCCATGAGAAGTGGGTGTAAGTCGGCTCCTTGGATAGAATCCTTCTAGTTACACAGTGCAGTTCCCGTAGCCTTAGCCTAGGTCTAGGATTCCTTTTCCCTGGCTGGAGTTTAGTCCCAGCTCGGGGGTGACCCACTACTAAGCGTGATGAGCAGCGTGGTCTAAGGTTGGGAGGTTCATGGAAGGTTTTCATGCAGTTGGTGGTCACCTATTGAAAGATAAGTACCAAATCTTTATTGATTGTATGTGGTGTAATTGTACATGTTTTATAACTTGATGAGTAATGCCTAGATATATCATATATGTTGTATGTGTAGGCTTACTGTTAATTCCACATTAATATGTGTATGGTTAGAATATGTTGTCTATATGCATATAGTGTCATAATGTTTTAATGTTATTTCCGCATGAATAAGTAGCATGAACAAAATGTTGTAATTGTTAATTGTGTTAGATATGCATGCATATAAATTTACAAAATGGTATTAGAGCTAAGAGAGATGTCCTGAAGTGGCGTTGCCCAGCCTATTGGTGGTTGGGGACGTCACAAAATGGTATCAAAGCCATGGTTTCAACACTGAGCCTAGATGGGCCGTCTTAGTGGAAGATGAAGTAAAAGTTTCAGAAAAGAATTGTTGTTGAAATGGACAAAACCCAAGTTCAAATCCCATGGTTTCTATGTGGAACCTAGATGGTCCACAAACGCGAAATTCAACGAAGAAAATCTAGATAATTTTAAGGTACAAAGTGCCAGAAGGGCGGTTAAAGAACACTTAGACTGTGCTCGGAAACATATGAGGTGTAACAATTTTATGAAATGGCCACAGAGAAATAAATCACAACCTTCATGGCGTTGGGTCATTAGATTTGGTCGAGAGCAACATAAGTCGTTACATCAAGCGAAGATTAAGTCATGACTGTCAGATCTAGAGAAAGGTGCATGAGAATTAACCCCTAAGTAGTTCGTACTTCGTGACTTCAGCGAATTTTATGTGTGATAGAGAAGAAAGGGTCGAAGCCTGAAGTTCCAAAGTCCTGAAGAGGATCTACACCGTAGATCTGGAGGGGGGAGTGTTTATAGTTGGATTTGACAAAGGACAGATCATAACTGTAAGAAAAAGCTAAGAGTGGAAGGTAAGAAAGTTTAGGAATTTAGTGTTCAAGAGAAATGGGGTATGCTAAGGTGAAATCTCCTGAAGCCCGAAGTCTCGAAGTGATGTGGCCTGCTAACATCACTAGGCATGATGTGGAAACATGGGATGTGTGCAACGTGTTAGTGAGTTAAGAAACTTTATATGATAGAAATGTAGTTAGAGTGTGACATATGTCTCCTGTCTGATTGGGTCACGTGTCGACTTCATGTGTCCTTCCATGTGGCACTCCTAGTGATGGCACAAGGCAGTTAAACTTGGTGAAGAATTTAGCTGGATTGGGCTCACATTAGCTTTGATCATGATCTATCAATATCAATGGGCGGGCGACATTGCGGAGATTGAAGTTGCACGACAGATAATTCTACAGGGTGATCCTAGAATCCAAACCACAGTTTCCCAGAAGGGGTACATGTTAGCGTGGGGACATTTGCAGAATGATCAACAAGTTACTCCAAAACTGCCAACCCATGTCCCCACAATTTGAAAAGGTATAAAGTTTGATGTGACATTTTTGGTATTTATTAGTTCAAGAACAAAAACCATGGTCCCCAGTGGATGCGTGGTGCTATATCGTGAAGTTTAGAGACTTGACACTCCAAAAGAAATGGATCGTGATGGAATGGGAGGAAGAAACCCCCGAAGTTCTGTAACGCCGAAGTAAAGTGATGTGATGACATCACTAGGGTGACATGGAGGTATGAAGAGACTCACGGTTCGAGATTTTTGGGATGTGAAAAGGTGAAATTCTCTGAAGTCCCATATCCCCGAAGCTCTAAAGTCTCGGAGCCCCAAAGCATGGAGTTCCATAGCGAGTATCAACCATTGGATGTTGGGCGACGTGGAACGTTGATCCAACCTACTTCGAGAGTTCTCCAATTCGACACTCTGAGATATTTGTTGTGATAGGCTTTGGAATCTACTGAAGCCCAGAGCTCGAAGTTTTAGAGCTTCAGATAAGCTCCCAAATCATAAGTGCTTGGTTACAATCGTGGTCACATGTGAGCCAAGGGCTAAAGGAAAAGGGGCTAGCACCCAAATGTTTTTTGCAAAACAGAACTGGGCTTAGAGATTGAAGCTCGAGGGGTTCTTGAATGAAAAAGACCTACAAAAAATGGAATCTGATATTGATTTTGTTGAATTAGATTGGTTTATTCTGGAAAATTATTAAAGTCTAATAGTTTGACAAAACTCGGTTGACTGTCGATTTTGCAGAGTTAACAATTGTCAGAACCAAACCGAATTTCTGCATAGTGTAGAGAAATGGGGAAGGCATAGGGTGATTACAATTCGCAAAATGAAGTTAGAGGAATGAATTGCCATTTAGGAGTTGAAGGACTGAACTCCAATGGGCATGGAGAAGAGATAGTTAAAGAAGGAAACACGATGAAAATCATTGAAAATTTGTCGAAAGATGTCCAAAATCATCGAGTAGATAAGAAAAATCTCATGAAAGCCAAGGAGAAATAGGGAGAATTCAACATAAAGTTGATGCAGAGCCTGGAAAGAATATAAAAGAAATTGGATAAGGAGAGTGGCTCAATAAAATCAGGGAGTCACAGAAGAAAAAAAAGTGATAGAAGACATCACCAACACTCCCTGAGGCATTCCAATAAGAGAGCACACAAAAGCTCAAGGCCATCCCATGTTAGGAAGAATAAGAGGTCCTTGGAGGATGAGCTACAAGGGGAAATGGACAAAATCGAACATCCTACATTTGATGGTGAGCACAAGAAGGATGAAGATGTAGAGACATGGTTGATGGGCATGAGAAAGTATTTTCAATTGCATAATTATTCTTCTCATGCAAAAGCAAGAATTTCCATATACCAACTTAAAGGAAAATCATCCATGTGGTGGGATTAGCTGGTGCAAGTACAACACCTTATGGAGAAAAATGTGACTTGGAAGGATTTCAAGAGGCATTTTGAGAAGAAATACCTTACCAAAAGGTATTATGACAGAAATATGAAATATTTATTTTAACTTAAAGTGGGAAACATGGATATTGATGAATATGAAAGGAGATTCTTAGAGATTTTGAAGTATGTCTCCTTCATCAAGGATGAGACAGTGAAGATTCAGAGGTACCTGAGTGGGCTACAATCTTTCATCAGTGATAAAATCCAATATGATGACCCCAAGACTCTGGAAGAAATGATAAGGAGAGAAAAATGCTTATATGATCAGCAAAAAGGAAATCCTACTTTCTAGAAGGCTTGGGTGTAAAAGAAAAAGTTCAAAAATGAACAAAGGAAGAAGGGAAACAAGCCTCCATTTTTCAGAAACAGTCCTCAAGGACAACCATCTTTTAGAGAGCATAGAATGGCTGAGGTAGGAGGGAAAAGCTCAAGGTAGGAACCCATTCAATGTTGGGGCTATAAAGGAGACCAAAAGTATAGAGATTTTCCTCACAAAAGTGACAAGGTAAGAGCTATCCACAATGTACAGCAAGAAAAAACAGTGGAGGACAAGGGCATAAGAGTACCAAGGATGTATGTAGCCCTCAAGAAAAAGAAAGATGAGTTTAAATCACATGTGATTGAAGTTGAAGGTATGATCAATAACCATGCCTTTACTATTTTAATTGATTCAGGGGCTAGTAATAGCTATATATACCCTAAGGTGGTGGAAAGATTTATTTTTCCAAGAAGAAAGCATGAGAAATCTTGGCTGGTATAACTGGCTACAAGAGCCAAAAGGAAAGTTGTTGAGTTGGTTAAATCGTGTCCACTGGGCATGAACAAATTGTGTACCAAGGAATATTTGAACATCTTTTTGTTGGGATCATATGATTTCCTAATTGGTATGGATTGGTTGGACCAACACTATTCCATATTAGACTGCCATAACAAGGCATTCACTTGCTTGGATGAGGAAGGAAATCGAAAAACAATCCAAGGAATTCCCAGGGCAGTTACTATCTGGAAAATCTCAGCAATGCAGCTAAAGAAGTGCTACAGGAAAGGCTATCAAATACTTGCAGCCCATATGGAGGAGTCATATAAGGATAAGGTGCCGAATTTGGAGGATCATGCAGTCTTGGAATATTTTGAGGATGTTTTCAAGGAGGTACCAAGACTACCTCCAAAGAGAGATATTGTTTCTATATTAATTGGATGCCTGGAGAAACTTCAGTATCAAAGACTCCTTACAGAATGAGTACACCAGAGCTAAAGGAATTGCAAATGCAGCTTGAAGAACTTCTGATGAAGGGGTATATACACCCAAGTGTGTCACCTTGGGGTTCCCCAGTCTTGTTTGTGAAGAAGAAATATGGGACATTGATATTATGGATCGACTTCAAATAGATGAAAAAAGTAACTATAAAGAACACGTATCCTCTACCAAGGATTGATAATCTCTTTGATCAATTGAAGGATGAAAAGATATTTTAAAAGACAGATCTCAGGTCAAGATACCATCAGGTAAGGATTAAAGAGGAAGATATCAGCAAGACCACCTTCAGGATAAGGTATGGTCACTATGAGTTCACAGTGGTGCCATTTGGGTTATCAAATGCACTCGTTGTTTTCATGTGCTTAATGAATGGTGTTTTCCGGGAATATTTAGAGAATTTTGTCATTGTTTTTCTAGATGACATTCTTGTATATTCCAAGTCGAGAGAAGAGCATGAGCATCATTTGAGGATGGTGTTGCAAGTGCTAGGAGAACATCATATGTATGCCAAATTGAGCAAGTGCTCATTTTATCAAAATGTAATTCACTATTTGGGGCATATAAAATCTAAAGAAGGGATAGCAGTGGACCCTAAAATGATTGAGGCCATTAAAGGGTGGAAAACACCTAAGAATGTGACAGAAGTCAAATCCTTCATGGGTCTAGCTCGCTACTACAAAAGGTTCATTGTAGGGTTTTCGAGAATAGCTCACCCCATCACTTCCTTGTAAAGGAAGGGGAAGAATTTTCAATGGACAAAAGAATGTGAAAAGAGTTTCCAGCAATTGAAGAAGATGTTAACCGGTGCTCCAATTAGGAATATCATAGATCCAAATGAATATTTTGTGGTTTGCACAGATGAATGCAAAGAAGGACTGGGTGGAGTCCTTAGCTAGAATGGGTTTGTGATATGTTTTGAGTCTAGAAAATTGAAAGGGCGTGAAAGGATCTATGCCACTCATGATTTGGAATTGGAAGCCATAGTGCACACTTTGAAGAAGTGGAGGCACGACCTCATGGGAAATAGGTTTGAGCTAAGGACAGACCATAATGGTTTGAAATATTTGTTTGATCAACCTACTTTGAATGCTAGGAAGAGTAATGGTTGGAATTCCTCTGTGAGTATGAATTTGATATCAAGCACATCAAAGGAAATGAGAACAAAGTGGATTATGCACTCAGTAGGAGAGTGCATGAACTGCATGCTACAACCATTAGCATGTATCAGACGGATATCAAAGGAAGAATTTATGAAGCTGCAAAAGAAGATTTGCAGTACATGGAATTGGTAACAAAAATGAAACAAGGTAAAATGCAACAAAAGGTTGAGGATTATGAATTGGGATTTGATGGAATCCTTTTGTACATAAACATAGTCTATGTACACAAATATTCTTAATTGAGGAGTGTGATTTTAAAATAGATGCATAATGTGCCTTATGCAAGACACCCAAGATATTAGAAAACAGTTTCAGCAGTCAAGAGTCAATATTGTTGGCCCGACATGAAGAGGGAGATTTCTTAATACATAGCTAAATGCTTGCAATGTCAAAGGGTCAAGGCTAAGCATAGACACCCAGTTGGGTTACTACAACCATTACCCATTCCTGAGTGGAAATGGGAAGTGGTGACAATGGATTTCATCACAGGATTTCCCAGAACAAGCACACAACATGATGCAATCATGGTGGTGGTGGACAAGCTTACTAACACTGCCCATTTCATTTATATGAAGACTACTCATAAGGAAACTAATGTTGATGATATTTATACGAGTGAATTAGCATGCTTGCATGGAGTACCCAAGACAATTGTGTCTGATAGAGACCCAAGGTTTACATCAAAGTTCTGGAAGGGGTTATTCAAAGGATTCAAAACAGATCTGAACTTCAACACTGCTTATCATCCTGAGTCTGATGGGAAGACATAAAGGGTGAACCAAGTTATAGAGGACATGCTAAGGATGTATGTGATAGACAAACCATTTAAATGGGAGGATTATTTACACTTGGTAGAATTTTCCTACAACAATGGGTATCAAGCATCACTAAAGATGAGCCCATTTGAAGCACTTTATGGAAGAAAGTGAAACACCCCAGTAAGCTAGGATAACCTAGTTGATAGGGAAATGGTTGGGCTAGAGTTGTTCAAGGAAATGGAAGAACAAATGCTGAAGATTAAGCAGAATTTGAAGGCTGCCCAAGGCAAGCAAAAAAGTTATGATGATAAGAACAAAACTCTTAGGGAATTTAAAGTAGGGGATTATGTATTCTTGAGAGTGAAGGCCAACAAAATCTCCCTGAAGTTGGGAAATTGTTCAAAGTTGGAAGCTCGATAATATTTATCAAATGCACCCATTTTTTTCATGTGCTTAATGAATGGTGTTTTTCGGTAATATTTAGACAATTTTGTCATTGTTTTTCTAGATGACATTCTTGTATATTCCAAGTCGGGAGAAGAGCATGAGAATCATTTGAGGATGGTGCTACAAGTGCTAAGAGAACATAAGATGTATGCCAAATTGAGAAAGTGATCATTTTATCAAAACATAATTTATTATTTGGGGAAGATCATATTTGGAGAAGGGATAGCAGTGGACCCTGAAATGATTGAGGTCATAAAAGGGTGGACAACACCTAATAATGTGATAGAAGTAAAATACTTCAAGGGTCTAGCTGGATACTACAAAACGTTCATTGCAGGGTTTTTGAGAATAACTCACCCCATCACTTCCTTGCAAAGGAAGGGGAAGAATTTTCAATGGACAGAAGAATGTGAAAAGAGTTTCCAGCGATTGAAGCAGATGTTAACCAGTGCTCCAATTATGAATATCACAGATCCAAATGAATATTTTGTGGTTTGCACAGATGCATGCAAAGAAGTACTAGGTGGAGTCCTTAGCTAGAATGGGTTTTTGATATGTTTTGAGTCTAGAAAATTGAAAGGGCATGAAAGGATCTATGCCACTCATGATTTGGAATTGGCAGCCATAGTGCACACTTTGAAGAAGTGGAGGCATGACCTCATGGGAAAGAGGTTTGAGCTAAGGACAGACCGTAATAGTTTGAAATATCTGTTTGATCAACCTACTTTGAATCCTAGGAAGAGTAATGGTTGAAATTCCTCTGTGAGTATGAATTTGATATCAAGCACATCAAAGGAAATGAGAACAAAGTGGCTTACAAACTCAGCAGGAGAGTGCATGAACTACATGCTACAACCATTAGCATGTATCAGATGGATCTCAAAGGAAGAATTTATGAAGCTGCAAAAGAAGATTTGCAGTACATGGAATTGGTAACAAAATTGTAGCAAGGTAAAATGCAACAAAAGGTTGAGGATTATGAATTGGGATTTGATGGAATCCTTCTATACATAAACAAAGTCTATGTACACAAATATTCTTAATTTAGGAGTGTGATTTTAAAATAAATGCATAATGTGCCTTAAGCGGGACACCCAGGATATCAGAAAACAGTTTCAGCAGTCAAGAGCCAATATTATTGGCCCAACATGAAGAGGGAGATTTCTTAATACATAGTTAAATTCTTGCAATGTCAAAGGGTCAAGGATGAGCATAGACACCCAGTTGGGTTACTACAACCATTACCCATTCCTGAGTGGAAATGGGAAGTGGTGACAATGGATTTTATCACACGATTGCCCAGAACAAGCACGCAACATGATGCAATCATGGTGGTGGTGGACAAGCTTACTAACACTGGCCATTTCATTTATATGAAGACTACTTATAAGGAAACTAATGTTGTTGATATTTATATGAGTGAATTAGCATGCTTGCATGGCGTACCCAAGACAATTGTGTCTGATAGAGACCCAAAGTTTACATCAAAGTTCTGGAAGGGGTTATTCAAAGGATTCAGAACAGATCTTAACTTCAACACTGCTTATCATCCCGAGTCTGATGGGAAGACATAAAGGGTGAACCAAGTTATAGAGGACATGCTAAGGATGTATGTGATGGACAAACCATTTAAATGGGAGGATTATTTACACTTCGTAGAATTTTCCTACAACATTGGGTATCAAGCATCACTGAAGATGAGCCCATTTGAAGCACTTTATGGAAGAAAGTGAAACACCCCAGTAAGATAGGATAACCTAGCTGATAGGGAAGTGGTTGGGCTAGAGTTGCTCAAGGAAATGGAAGAACAAATGCTGAAGATTAAGTAGAATTTGAAGGCTGCCCAAGGTAGGAAATTGTTTTATGATGATAAGAACAAAAATCACAGGGAATTCAAAGTAGGGGGTCATGTATTCTTGAGAGTGAAGGCCAACAAAAGCTCCCTGAAGTTGGGAAATTGTTCAAAGTTGGAAGCTCGATATTGTGGTCCGTTTGAAATCCTAGAGAGGATTGGTCCAGTAGCATATAGGTTTGCATTTCCTGCATGCATGTCTATACATAATGTATTCATGTGTCATTGCTTAAGAAATATGTACCTAATTCTATTCATGTTATTGATTGGAATGTGGTTCAGGTGGAATAGGAAAGTGCTTTTCAGGTGCATCCGGTGCGTATACTGGATCAAAAAAGCAAGAAGCTCCAGAATCGATCTATAGGGCTTGTAAAATTTCAGTGGACCTGGTACGGTCCTCAGGATGCAACATGGGAGCATGAAGATGCTATGCGGGCAGAGCACCTGCATATTTTTGAAGATTTTGAAAATGTTGTTGATATTATGTAAATGAGTTGCACTCAAGACAGTGCAAAAATAAGGGGAGGGGATTGCAATACCCCAAGGCCAATCCCCTGTGAATTGTGATGATTTTTGTAGGCTAGTGAGCCAAGTAATTATAAGATGGTAGGATTATGTGTTTATTAGGCCAAAGAGCCTAGATGCTAAGGTGAGTGGGCCTGATTTTTGTATATGTAATTATGCATATTATTAATAAAATGCATCATTGCATGTAGACCGACCACAAAGAAAGAGTTATGGGGGACTAAGCTCCACTGGGTTGGGAAAGGAATGGGGTTGAGAGGCTGAGAAATAGGGGCTAAGATTGAGGGCTTAACCCAAGGGAATATTATAAAGTATTCTTGAAAAGTACTAAAGTTGGGAAAATAAACCCAATTATCTTAAGTTCCCTGGGAGAGAGGAACAAACTCCAAGTGGAGAGGAGAGTGCTCCTATAGATCCAAGCATCACCCAGGATGCATGTATATTTATGTGGGAATCTCCACCTTTGTTGGGTTCATGAACCATTTTGGCCACCTTCCTGAGTAGTTCACTCTCACCATTGCAACTCTCTCACGATTCTACAAGCTAACCATTCTCATTGTTTTCCTTGCTTGCTCTCAACATTCTGACCAGTCTGGCCATTTAGTTTCCCACGAGTTCATCCTCAACATGTTGGCCATCCCTTGTGCAGTTCATGCATGCACTAAATAAGTATGAAGCCAGAGTCATTTCCTCCTCTGTGAACCTTTGTAAATTGTTGAGTCGTCCCCTTGCCTTACCTGATTTTGATCGTTGTGGATTGAAGAGGTGGGTTTTCAGGCCCGTGGTTGAAAAATCAGGTTGTCGGGCCTATGAGAAACTCTCTATAGGTGAGAGAGTTTGTTGGGAAGTGATTTCTCTTAGAGGGAGTCCAGTACCAACTACGTAGCTCTAATAATTCCCAATCGGACATGTTGTTGAAGCCCTAGAAGGGAAGTGGAGTAGCCGATGAACTGTGGAACAATGAAGGTGCATATTCCCAGGGTGGGACAGACATGTGGGGAATGAGAGTCTGTGAGGAGTGGGTGTAAGTAGGCTCCTTAGAGAGAATCCTTCCAGTTGCACAATGCAGTTCCTGTAGCCTCAACACAGGTCTAGGATTCCTTTTCCCTGGGTTGAGTTTAGTCCCAGCTTGGGGGTGACCCACTGCTGAGCGTGATGAACAATGTGTTCTAAGGCTGGGAGGTTCGTGGATGGTATGCATGCAATTGTTGGTCATCTATTGAAATATAAGTACCACATATTTGTTGATTGTATGTGGTGTAATTGTACATGTTTTATAACTTGAGGAGTAATGCCTAGATATAACATATATGTTGTATGTATAGGCTTACTGTTAATTCTGCATTAATATGTGTATGGTTAGAATATTTTGTCTATATGCATATAGTGTTAGAATTTTTTAATGTTGTTTCTGCATGAATAAGTAGCATGAACAAAATGTTGTAAATGTTAATTACGTTAGATATGCATGCATATAAATTTACAAAATGGTATGAGAGCTAAGAGAGACGTCCTGAAGTGGCATTTCCCGGCCTGTTGGTGGATGGGGACGTTACAAAATGGTACCAGAGCTAAGAGAGATGTCTTGAAGTGGTGTTTCCTAGCTTGTTGGTGGTTGGGGACGTTACAAAAGACCAAACCAATCATTTTGAAAAGACAGATTCTACTGAAAACCTAATACAGACCCAATACATAAAAGAAATCCAATACTAATTTTAGTATAAAAGAGTCTAGACTTAGTGATTCTTTCAAAGTGACATGGAGTCCACTACTTATGACAATGTGATTCTTTTGATTCAATGGTCCTCAAATGTATGAATTTACCATCATACAGTTCTCTACCACATGCAACCCTATTGTTATGATTTTCTTGTAATTATTTAATTCTTCAACAGTTTTGATGTTTATGCCTTTGGTGGCCCCTGAGTGATACATAAAGTGTTAAAAAAGAAACAAAATATTTATAAATGGAGGACAACATTGATTCAGTAGAATGCAATTAGCTTCTTTTTTGGTAAGCTAACTAAACTATATTAAAATATTACTGGAAAATATACATTTTTTTTTGTTGTTGGTCTGCCACATGGGAAACCAAATCAGTAGTAGAACATTTGTTTCTTTAGGATTACTTCCCAAGGTTGATAAAAAAAAAACCTTTGAGATTTAAACTTTTGTTACAAATATTGTCAACCTTAAGGTCTATCTGTCTAGTATCTATTAGATGTTTTGTAAGTTATCTACAAAAACTATGAAGAAAACAAACATCTAAGTGATTAATCATGGGAGATTAAACAATAGGGGAGGGGACCTTGTCCCCTAGCACCTGATGAGTTTATTCATTGGGATATGTTGTCCTCACTTATAGAATGGATAATTTCATGTCTAATTCATTTATTTTCAACTTGATGTATTCCAACTATAAACATAATTCATTTAAGGCTGCATGTTTATCTCTCAATGCTCTTCACAATAATGCCTTCATATGCTAATATAAATCAATGGTTCTATAGTAATTTGTATCCATTGAATGGGAAGACCTAGTGTCTAGGATTCAAGAAACCATTTATACATCTACTTCACCATCCAAGGTCATATTTCTTTCCAGTCAAACATATTCTTCCAAAATGTCCAAGGCATTCAACATTGGACATATGACTCTACCATGTCCATCATAATTACAACCATTTTTTTGGAAAGTTATCACTCTTGCGACGCACCAGAATGAGATTTTGTTGGTGGTTAGTCAAGCTTATGATGAATAATAGTCTATCTTACGACATACATACAACGTCAATTTCTTTCGAATTTGTTCAATCATACTCATAGTTCATTGGTGGTTTGTCGATGGTACAATCGACATATTTCGTTGGTGGTTTGTCAATGGTACAATCAACATAGTTTGATTGTGCTCTAAGTTTGTCATAGGTTGGTCTCTCTTTTGACGCACTTGAGACGACCATTGGTCGATCATGCGATGAACCTATGATGAAAATGGATTTGGACATTGATCAATTGTGCTCCATGTTCGTCACATGTTGGTCGCTCTTTTGAAAAAATTACGACGACCATTGGTCACTCGTACGATGAACCTCGACCATTTAGGTTTTTAATTCGAATGGAGAGATAAATAACGTTCTAGAGAGTAGGTGGAAGTGGGGTTCCAAAAATATTTTCCTAAAGAAATGGCATGTCGACTTTGATGCTATGACAGTTTGAGTGGACATACTTCTAGTTTCGATTCGAATACCCGATCTACCACTTATTTTATGGTTGGACGATGAATTTTCAGAAATAGGTAACTCACTTGGTTTGTATTATGAAGTTGATTTATCTTTATGGGATATTGGGTACTTCGATATGGAAAAAACACTAGTAGGTTTAGAAACTATCAAAGGCTTGACAAAGGAATTGGTTATTCAGAGAGGTAAAGATAATTATTAGTTAACTCTTGATTATGAAGGTTTACGCTTCAGATGTAGTCAATGTCATAACTATGGTAATTTAATAGTGGACTCTAATTATCCTTCTCAAAAGAAGGTATGGGCTCAAAGAAAGAAACCTCAAGTATTGGGGGTGGAATTTCCATATTTCCTTGAAACACTCATCGAGGAAGAAGTTATAACTAAAACAAGGCACTTGAAAGAGACCCTAGACAAGCTATTGGAACTAGTAGAGTATCCTTCAACCTTAGGTCACCACAAGGAATAGAGCTTGGACACCATTAGTGAAAAAAAAGATTGCATACCTCTCACAAGTAAGTCTGCATAGTTACCTTCCCCTTATAAAAGGAAATCTTTGAAAAAATGGTTTTTGAAACTTGGGGGTTGGAGGTAGAAACAAAAGGATTGGAGTTTATCAATGCATTTCTAACTAGTCTTTCAGGAATTAAAAAATGTGTCCTATACCCCAATCTCTTTACCTATAATGTAAAAGGCTCTAGTAGAAGAAGAAGCCCAAGTAGGGATTTCTAAAAACCCTAAATTGGAATATGATACTAGGGGAACCTCTCAAGACTTTATTCATCTAGAATATTCAAAATATAACCTCCAACCTAGAAGCAAAGGAATCCTAGAATTCCCTAGGAGGTGGCAGGGGGGTTAGGTTTCCTTGATGAAAAAACCCATAAGTTAACCTAGAGAGGGAGAAATTATTATATGTCCATACCTCATAAACAAGCATCCAAATTAGAGTTTAGATGTGGGAAACAATTATCTTTAATTGGAGCTCTTAGAACATATTCTCCTTGTGGAGGGCTTAAATGATCTTCCCATCCCTCAATTCTTGAGTGTTGTCCAATACCTCAAAGAAATTAGCCATCAGGAGGATTATAGAGACATTAAAACCATTTGTTATCCTCCTTCAGATGTAACATCCCCAACCTCAAGCTGGGCCATGCATAGAATTATGTTCTCTGAATATGCATAGAATTATGTAGAATAATAACAACATACAATAATACCTGCATACATATACAAATTAAGAAATAGAAATAAACACATTACACACAATAAAAACATGTAAATACAATTACAACAGATTGTAAATAACATAATTACAGACACTACACAACGTGATACTAATCATTATAAGAACACATATCCGTTGTTGTAAAAAAAACAAATGCATTCAGACCTCAAACTTTCCTCTTAGCCATTGAATTTTCTACTCATAACTCAACAACGGATCACCCCTGAGCTGGGGATAAAAATCGACCTAGGAAAATGAATCATAAACCAGGCTAAGGTCTCTCAAATATAAAAAATGCTCAGTCATAGAATCAAGTTCCAACTATAGAAGAAAACATACAGCCTCTCATTCCCCACATGCATATCCCACCCTAAGAAGTTCTCCCCTTCTTTGCTCAAGAGTCCTTCAGCTAGTCCACTTCCCTTCCAGGGCTCCAGCAACAGGACATACATGAAGTCTCAGGGCCCTGTAGCTGTAAATTGGCAGCTTGGGAATCAATTCCTAGTAGTTCTCTCACTTGTAGAGAATTCTCATGGGCCTGAAAACCCACTTCTTCAATCACTCATGGGCCTAACAACTCGCTTCTTCAACAACACATGGTCCTGACAACCCACTTCCTTTGTCCAATTTTACCCAAAAAACACTCCAAGGATTCCCCAATACTGGCATGGATATGGTAGCAAGGTATGGATGTCGAGTACCACTGTCGTGTATGGATGATGGAATGAATCAAGGATTATGATGGAATTACATGAAATCTTGAAATTATATACGCATGTTCCCTATGTAACACATGGCACATTAAGGGACTAACTTTTTCCCTACATGTCATTAGTTCCCTTTCCCCCTAGGAACTTAGGATAACATAATGTTATATATGACTTTAGGACTTAGGAATAATATTTTTTTATTCCTAGGCTTAAGTCCCTTGACTTAGGCAATTAGACTTAGACTCTTAGCCCCCCCTTTTCTTTTCTAGTGGAGTTTATCCCCCCATACTCTTTTTTCTAGTTGGTCTACAACAATGATGTGTTTTTATTAATATATGAGTGTGATTACATTTTACAATGATAGGATCACTATCCTTTTTGCATCTAGGCTCTCCGACCTAATAATCATACAGGTACTCTGGCCTATAATATCTTGTCTCATCAGCCTATGAAACATATCTACAATTACAATTGGGGATTAACCTGGGGGTATTACATTCCCCTCCCCCTTATTTATACATTGTCCCTAGTGCATTATATACAATGTACATTCTAAATTATTGAAAGTTCCACGTCTTTTCTATTGAATCTTTTTATCCTTCTCGTGTTCTTCTTTCCATGCACTAGATTCACGTCTCCATACTTTTGTTGGAAGTTTTTTTCTCTATTCCACATAATTGCTCCTGATAAGAATTCATTTCACCATGGAATTATTTAGCTACCTCTTCCTTGCTGCACTCACCCTTTCATGCTCAGGTGTCCCTTCACTACTACACAGTCCTTCAACAACCCATATTTCCAAGTCTTTCACACACAAGGAGAGTGCTAGATGATTAACATACACCCACTAAGGATTTGCAAATATAGGCTCCATTGTTCCAACAATAGTCATTCTTTCCAATCATTCCAACTTTAATAACCAACATCTCATTTGTATCACTCATATATAGTCAACATGAGATAATATCATAACAATTTCATTTAGAAATTTAAATTTGTTTCATAAGGAAATTCATTTTTTTTCCCAAGTATGAGATTCCCTCTCATATTTTCTTGGTTATTGCTACAAGAGGCATCAATCTTTATTATGGTTTTTAGCAATGCAATAATTGAAACCACTTTCTGCAATACTTCCATCTTGCATTCATTCAAACAGATTATTAGTATTTCAAGTACCATGCAATTCTATTGTAATATCTACAAAAACTCACAAAGTGATTTTAAAATTGTTTATACTTTACAATTCAACCACGACTATCAAAAAACTAATTATTTAGAATGAGATTACCATTCTCTACATATGAATTTTCAACAATTAATCTCTTCATTCTTTCAACATCATTATTTTCATTACTATGTTTCATGAACATATTTTTCCTGTAGTCCATTCCCATGTGACTACTTTAACTTACAACTCTCTTGTTGCAATACCTAACAACTCCTGAAATTTCCTCAACCTCATGGGTTACTAATAACTATATAATTTCAATTGCTAGTATAGCCATTTCTGTAAAATAATATATGCATGCATTCACCAAAATTCCTTCAAGCATACATAACTCTATCTTAACATGCATGTGTGCAAATTTACCACTTTTACACTTTCATGATTTATTCATGCGTACTATTCAATGCACCCTTGCATTGGCTTTAGAATGTCATTTTTCTAAGTCATGCATCCCTCCATGGTAAAATATAAGGTATGTCCAATTCCTTGAAACATCATCCATACACTTTATATTACATGTTTAAACATTTGGATGCCTTCCTTTCCGACCCAAACACTACACCAAGAATATAATTATATGGTGTTTATTAGTGTTAGCAAAAACGTTGCAGTCCAAACATTAATTATACGTAGGAAGTTCATTTGATATTTGTGTGGCACATATTCTTTCCATAACCAACCATGTCATTGCCTCATACATGACTAACTTTGTTGGCATTCATTCCTATAACATGATCACACCCCTTTTACTTTCTTTGGTTATTAACTCATAACCAACAAAATCATGACATGTCATTATGTCATATGAATGTGTTCTAGAGTTAAATAACTTTTATAAATATCGTAGGCCTTTAGCCTTTACCATATTTAATGGTAAATCACTCCAATAAATACATTCACATTCACATAATAGTAGCACTTCTATAAAATAAACTCAGGCTGAGGAAACTCTTACCTAAATTCCATTTTGCTATTATACAACATAAATACACAAAAATTAATACATGCATAGATGTCATTAAGTGAATTTAATGCTACCTGACTAACTGGTATCAATAAGATCTTCCATGCATCCTTTACCAACCTCTTAACCAACACTTCATCTTCCTATTGTTTCCTTCATATGGATGACTTCCATATGCAACAATATCATTAGCAACACTTGCAACCATGCAATAGAATTTCTCTTTCCTGGCACAACAACCTCCATTAGCAATTTCATATTCTTATATACAACAATAGAATACTCCTAGTCTTAACATGCTATATATATATATATATATATATATATATATGGTTGTCCAACATACCATAACATAATTGTTGTTACAACAATTGTAGCAACATCTTCTATCATGTATCACTTTCTTTGTTGTTATTGGTTGTCCTCATTTCTCACTGTAATCACTGTACATGATTGTTTATGCCCTAAGAATTTTTCTATCCAATCCACTCTTGGATACCCTTGCTTTTCCAAACATATACAGCGTTGATATAAAATTTCAGCATTCATCATTTTGTGGATCCCTCTGACCCAACATATACATGATCAAATTACATAACCAATCATGCTCTCTTATTGATTTTGTATCTTCAACATTCATTTACTTCACTGGACTAAACTGACTTCACATTTCCATCTATGAACACTTCAACTCTTGTGATTGCTTGCACCATTCCCTTTTCTTTTCTTGACCACCTAACATCAAACTTGACTTGCATAGTCAATTTTTGGTATGTTGCAATGCTACCCAAATGTCCTCTTCTCCATCTTCATAGAGATTAGATGGAAGTAGTTAACATCGCTTTTGCTTTTCATCATAAACTTCATTGGCACTTCCATCCTTATAAAATATAACCAATGGCTCCTTTATGTTGAAATATTGGTTGTCATTGATGTCAACCCAAGAAGAAGTCTAATAGCCCCAAAGGCATGGTTATGGAACCTGTAGTTGATCAAGTAAAAAGGTCATGAAGAATGGTGTAAATGCAGGTAACTCACTCATATATGGATAGTCCATATCATACGGTTTCCGATGATAGGTGGTATGCCATGTGGTTCCTCATGATTAGTGTTAAGGTCCTAACCCGCACATGGGTAGATTAATGTATTTGGATGTAATAAAGGTCAATATTAATAAGACCTTTCAATAAAAGAGAATTAGGCGGATGTAAGAAGACCTAATAGAAGCTTCCGCTTCTAGA
>SNQJ01S0050124.1:47347-62437 GCA_010110895.2 Picea sitchensis
TGTTTGACTTGTCATTCCAATCTACTTTGGGATTACACTGAACACATTTGGAATGCATCAAAAATCCTCTTCTATTGTGTTCATCCCTCCTGGAGTTCTACCATGCACCCCTATTAGTTTGAAATTCACCTCATGATTTCTTCTTCCATTATCTTAAGATGTTCAAGGACTTGACTCCATTTTAGAATATTTCCTTGAAACTTGATAGCATCATTCTGGATCCAATCTGTACATAATGAATTTCTTATGCATCAATTGGTACTCTTGAGAATACATGTATCTTCATTACTTCACCCTTAAATTTCTAGCTTTGATACCATGCTTCCACTGCACTACTCTGATAACAATAATGGGTGTACTACGTCCCTCAAACCATTTGACTCATCCTTGCATATGTTTCCCTTATCTCCAAGTATACCCTTTGTTTCTCTTTCTCAGAAATACAACCTTTCTAATATGTCAATATTTTTAGAGAAGATATGCCCACACTGTACTTCCTTATATGTACATTGGCATCCTTTGGGGTGAATGTAATTTCATTATTTCATTCACCAACTGATCTACTCTTATATACATATTCCATTGAGCACTCCTATTAACATGAGTGGATTGGTTATAGTGGATTCCCAAGCCTTAATGGTTGTACCTAGATTCATATCTCAACATTCTTCCTTTCTAGTTCTTGTTCGTCCTGTGAGTCATCCTTGAAATATCACTCTTTCCTTGAGTTCATATACTCATCCTTAACCAAAGTCCCAAAATATTTCATATGCTATAAAACCATCCTTCAATATTATAGTTATTTGTATCCCCATGTGAGGTTGTTGTACATGGATTATCAGATATTGTAGATGAAATTATTACCTAACATCCATATTTGATGTGAACAATTGTCATCTAGAATTCCTTCCCAAACAAGAATTTCATTAGGGGTCTTCCCTGTTACTCATTGAACCCAAATATTTGATCCAACAACCTATTAAAGAAATAAAATTCTCTTTTTGAGGAAATATCTATGTTATGTTGTCTCCTATCTATATATATCACTTGCATTTTCTTTTCAACAACATTGGTTAGCTAGAAACCAAAAATATGCAATTCTGGAACATATGCATACTTTTGTCCTTTTCTAAGATCACCATAAACTCTCTTCCTGAATTCCTAGAACTTATGTTGTTCAACTCATAGTTATGGGTACCTAACTGGATTCTTCCATCCTAGACCTTTCCAATGATTTCTCTCTTATGCAATTATGGGTTATGAGCATAAAGTTATAGCCATTTTATCATTACCCATTTACTCCTTCAACACATCCCTCAACCATGTGCAATTTTTAATTGTGCCCATAAATCCTTGCACATTGTCCTTTTGAGTTTTGGAAGGACCCAAACTGGGTTTCCTCATGACCTTATTTTGAACATCCTGGCCAAGTTTCATCTTTACCTGAGCTATAGGCTGCTAGATACATCATGTTGAAGTTTAAGTCCAATCTACCTTTTTATCCTAGAAAGCTACAAGTACCTTCTATGTCCTCCTGTGCATTTTATGTGTCCAAAATTTTGTTCTGAATCCATGGTTTTCCAAAATTCTAAATATATTTCCATAGACTTCTCTTGTGCCCCAATATGAATTTTGAGTAGGAAGTTATGGCCCTCAGAAGTTAATTGGGTCTCAAAATTTACCTCCACTATTTGGCATGTAACTCCCCCATATAGGCTCTGCTTGATGAACAATTTACGCATTTAGAAAGATATCTTGGAGATTGATCATTTAAGCTAAAAATAATATATGTGGTGCCTATGGAACTTAAAATATTTAAAATTACAAGTCCTAAAAACATTGTTTAGGGCCTAAAAAGCTCCCTGTAAAAGCATGACCTATAAGTCTTTGAAATTTTCCGATAAATATTATTAGATTTTGAGAAATTATTTAAATTCTACTGACTGGGATGTTGATGTGGAAATTTGGGTCCACATGGAACCTTAGGGTGGTGCCATGTCATCCATTGGCCAACCTGGCCTTGCCTCTTCAACTCCCACTATCTTCCTTTGCCTCTTTTTCCTTCCCCCCACTAACACACACATTATTCTAATTCTTGGCCCCACAGTCCTAGGTTTCTTTTGTGGCACCTTTTTATTGGAATGAATTGATGGGAAGGCCCCATACTACACCCCTTATCCCATTGAAATAATTTGTATTCCCTATTAATTTGACGATGGAGGATCGTGGGGTGTCAGTGGTGATCAATGGTCATCGTCGCATTGTGGGCCCCCCGACCTACCGATCGTTAACAGTGGGGGGAGGGGTTGTGAAAACCAACCATAGTTTGGGCCTCAGTACATGGTGTGAATAGGTGGATTATGTCCCCCCCACCTAGGGTTATCCTAACCACACATGACCCCCACCTCCCCCGCGACATGGTTCCACGGGCCCGACTCGTGGTTTCATCCGACATGTGAGTGCCCCACTGTGGCGCCAACTCACTTGCCACTTATACCACTATTTCCCATTTTTTCCCAACTTTTCGCAATTTTCCCAAATTTTCCATTTTTTCGAAAATGCCCAATATTACATAATTTTGAAATTATTTCAAAGGACACCATTGAAATTTTGTATTAATTTCATATAACCGAATTCGTACCTATGAATACCAATTTATCATCTACATACAAAATTTGACATCCTTCCCATCAAATTCTACATAAATTTATCGACAGAATTTAGGGCTTTTGCCCAACTTTTCTTAATTATTTCTTCATCCATCATTAGATCTCTGCAATTAAGCTCAATATGGCCAATTTTTTTTTTTTCTGTAAGCACCAATTCAATCCCTGTACATAAAAAAAATTGACTCATCCACTTCGAAATCACCATGAATTACACTAGATAAATTGGGGATTTTTCCCTATTTCGTCAAAATTTACCATGGTCTCTCTGCAATTATAAAATTCGGCCAATTTCTCCCCAATAAACACCAATTCAACCTTTGCAACAACCAATTTCTTGCATGCACCACCGGTCGACATTCCTGGGCATGAATTTTCTTCAATTCCCTTATGGAATTGGGAATTTTTATCAACTCTACCATGACTGCCATGGTAAATTTGAAATTCAGCCATTACAGTCTAAAAATGCCTCAATTAAAGACTGAAATTGATTGTTTCTAATTCCTGACTCGATCCTTTCAATTTTACCATGAAATTCCTCCCAATTTCACTATAATAATTTTTTCGAACAAATTGCAGGCGTGCTCTTTCTGTCATTCTGTCAAACAAATTATTTGCATACTATGCAATTTTCAATTCCATGATTTGTTAATTGGCCCATGCAGGATCAATGTTGAAATTGGATCTTTGATACCACTTTGTAACATCCCCAACCCCGAGCTGGGCCATGCCACATAAAAACTACAACCTATGATACCATTTTAATTTAATGATGTGCTTTGCATATGCACAAAATTATGCAGAATAATAATAACATACAATAATATGTGCATACATATTCAAATTCAGAAAAAATAAATACATTACACACAATAAACAAAATGTAAATAAAATTACAATAGATTGTAAATAACATAATTACAAACATTACACAACAGGATAATACTCATTAGAAGAACGCATATATGTTGTTGTAAAAACACCAACTACGTGCAGACCTCAAACTTTCCTCCCAACCATATAAAATGTTGCTCATAACTCAACAACAGTTCATTCCCGAGCTGGGGCTAAAACACCACCTAGGCAAAGGACTCATAAACCATGATAATGTCTCTCAAACAACAGAAATGCCCAACCATATATTCAGGTGCCAACTCTAGTAGACAAGATACATTCCCTCATTTCCCACATGCCTGTCCCAACCCAGGTAGTGTTCCCCTTCTCTTCTCAACAATCCTTCGGCTTCCCCACTTCCCTTCTAAATATTTAGCAACAGGACATATAAGAAGTCTCACATCCATGTAGTAGTAGCTTGACACCTTGGGAATCAATTCCTAGAAGTTCTCTCATGTGTAGAGAATGCTCACAGGCCTGAAAACCCGCTTCCTGAATCACTCATAGGCCTAACAACCCACTTCTTCAACATCGCAAATGCCTGACAACCTGCTTCTTCAATATCAGACGTTCCTGACAACCCGCTTCTTAAGTCTAATTTTACCCAAAAATGCTCTAAGGCTTCCCCAATACCGATATGGATATGGTAGCAAGGCATGGATGTCGAGTACCATTTTCAGGTACGAATGATGGAATTAATCTAATAATTATGATGGAATTACATTAAATCCATAAATTATATATGTATGTACCCTATGTGACACATGGCACATTAAGGGACTAACTTTTTCTCTACATGTAATTAGTTCCCTTTTTCCGTGGGAACTTAGGATAACATAATGTTATATATGACTTTAGGACTTAGGAATAATTCTATTTTATTCATAGGGTCAAGTCCCTTGACTTATCCCCTTAACCTTAAACTCTTAGCCCCCCCTTTCCTTTTCTATTGGAGTTTGTCCCCCCATACTCTTTTGTCTGGTTGGTCTATAGCAGTGATGTATTTTCTTAATATCTGAGTGTGATTACATTTTACAATGATAGGCTCACTAGAGTTTTTTCATCTAGGCTCTCTGGCCTAATAATCATACAGATACTTTGGGCTATAATGTCTTGGCTCACTAGCCTATGAAACATGTGTACAATTACAATTGGGGATCAATTTGGGGGTATTACATCAAGAGACAATGATGAACGGGGAAAAAGTGATTTGGGAACTCTCAAAATTTATGATTGGGTGGGAGTAATAGTTACATTGATATTTTCGGGAGATCTGGTGGAAATATAACTAGATGGAAGAGGTCTTCGCATACTCTATCCAACTCTTAGGCCTTTTCGACAAATCTTTAGATAGCCTTATTCTCAATGGATATGGGGAAACAAATATGTGTCTTAAATGTTTATGCCCCCTACTTTGATAGAGTGGACTATTGGGACACATTATTTAATATGGAATGTATTCATAGTGGCCTTGTGGTGATAGGGGGAGATCTAAACTTTACATTAGGAGATTCAAAAATTTGGGGACTTTTTTTCTCACATGGGGTGCCTCTCAAGATATTTTATCAGAAATATGGAAGTAGTGGGTTTGTTGGAAATTGAGCCAACAAAACTAACTTCCACTTGGAGAAATAAGAGAATAGGGAAAAAAATAATAACCAAGAGGCTTGATCATTTTTTGATATCATAAGGGTTTTTGGATGAATTTATTCAAGTAATACAATGGGTAGCCTCTGGATGGGACTCAAACCATAATCATGTTGCGTTAGAAGTAGCCCCTACCTAGGAAATTCCACCCAATCCCTTCAAGTTGAATCCATAATGGTTGAAGGTGGAAGAGTTTGTTAAAAAGATCAAGGATATTTGGAATCCCTTTGATAACCATCTAACAAATCTTTCTTCACTTTAATTTCAACAAAATTTCAAAGAGGCAAAGAAGTTAGTAACCCAATGGGATAAGGACAAAAACAAAAAGATGATAGGCACCTTAAAGAAGTGGAAGAATGTCTAGAAACACTTTATAATAGTGAAGGATTTGGATACTTGATTGATACTAAGAAGTTGGAGGTTGCAACAACCCCCAATTGAACTTAGGATCATTGCAATGTGGAAAACACATAAAACATAAATTTTTCTTCTACCTAAATTCATGTAGCTTACAAATGACACATGGAATTAACTACTATCTAATATCATAATAAAATGCATGTAAAACATGCTAAAAATGACATGAATGGAGTTTAAATAACTCAACACAACACCATATAAATTTTTCTCAAACACAGAGCTAATACACAACAATTAAAATCATAATGCAACACAGAAACAAGATAAAACACTTATCTTTTAAAAACAATTGTACAACCAACTTCTTGGGAGGGACGTTCCACCCAACCATAACTTGATGTTCCAAATATCAACAACAAGTGTATTTTCAAGCTAGGATATCAATCCACAAAACAGGGCGGTCTCTCACTATCCAATCACAACTCAAAAAATCCCACAACCCATTGATATTCTCCTACAACTATCAAGATTTTCCACCAATTCTCTTCCTATTGACTTGCCCAACCCAAGGAATGTACTCCATCACTACTCTCAATCCATTGGGCATCCCATTTTTTTATCAGAGTCTCTCGGGCACAATTAACCAAGAATCTCACTACTAGGAAACTCAAGGGAGATCATTGCTAGGAAAACTACCAGGAAAAACAACAACAATAAATTGTTGTTACAATGAAACTCTCATAGGAGTTCACTCTTCGTGCCTGAGAACCTGGATCTTCGGTCTTTAGCTGCAAAATGATCCATCATGCTCCAAAATTTTCCCAAGCTTATTTTTATAGCTTCAAGCTCTTCTTTAATACTCTTTGCTTATTGTTCATGCCAAAAACATTGAATATATAAATTGTTGTAACCTCCCATACAAATTTCCTCCCTTTGGATTAATTTATTGACCCACACTCTTCTCAAAACAGATTGTACTTAGCCCCCATGCTCCCAATAACTATGGGATGTGACTTCTCACAACCACCCTCTTATGTACTATCCCTAGGTCAAACCCCATTGTAAATATAATGTAATTGTACATATAGGCTGGTGAGATAGGATACTTGGATGTTAGAGTTCCTTTGTATAAATGTATTTTGAGGACAAAGTTCATATGTGGTTATTAGTCTCATGAGCCAGAAGTTGAAAGGCCAGTGAGCCTATTTGTTTTTGTAAATGTAATCACAATAATGTTTAATGAAAAAAAATTATTGTTGTAGACCAACCATGTACAAGAGTATGGCGGGATAAAATTCACTATAATGGGAAAGGGGGGGATAAGAGTCTAGAAAATGGGCTAAGCTAAGGGGGCTTAAGAAAAAAATGAATATTTTATCAATATTCCTAAAGTTAAAGTCTAAAGTATGGGATAATGAATTTTATCTTAAGTCTCTATGAAGAAACGTATCACCATGTGAGGGAACCCATGTGTGGCCCATGTAGTTTCCAACATGACAAGTGTCAAGTTGGGAACATGCACATCAGGTTTGGGGACTTTAGCTCATTCATAAATGGGGGGATAGTTGTTCAAACCTCACCTCATTGCTTTCATGGGGACTTTCATGTTGCCATTATCGTACCTATACATTTATCGAGGAGAGCGTTGGAATTGGATTGAAGAGGCAGGTTGTAAGGCCTGTAGGACATTGAAGAAGTAGGTTGTCATGTACATAGGACATTGGAGAAGTGAGTTGTTAGGCCCATGAGTATTCTCTCTAGGGTAAAGAATTACTGGGGAATTGATTCCCAAGGTGACAAGCTACAACTACAGGGATCTGATACTTCCTATCCATCCTATTGTTGAAGCCCCGGAAGGGAAGTGGGGCAGTTGAAGGATTGTTGAGAAGAGAAGGGGCACACTTTCTAGGGTGGGACATGCATGTGGGGAATGAGATACTATAGGTTGTTATTTTGAGTTGGCACATGAGTCTGAGTTTTATGTTGACTAATAGACCTTAGCCTAGTTAGGATTTCCCTTCCCGACTGGAGTTTATCACCAGCTTGAGGGTGATTCGATGCTAAAATTTTATGAGCAACGGGGTCTAAGGCTGGGAGGAATGCACAAGGTCTGCACGCAGTTGTTGTTCTTTTATAAAAATCAAGTGTCATTTAT
Source organism: Picea sitchensis (assembly GCA_010110895.2). Lineage (NCBI taxonomy): Eukaryota > Viridiplantae > Streptophyta > Pinopsida > Pinales > Pinaceae > Picea > Picea sitchensis. The sequence goes on from SNQJ01S0050124.1 coordinate 55,070, forward strand.
GATCTTTTTTAATTTATTGTGTGTTAATTATCAGTTTTTTGTTTTGGGCTTTCCCTGTATAAGTTGCATGTGTATATGGTTATTATTACACATGAGTTTATGCATTTTTAGATTATTATCCTACATTAATCTGAGCATTTGTAGAAGTATATCGATTAATTAAATGGTATCAAAGTTCGGAAAATTTTGTGTGACATTTCCCATCATGAGTCTGGGGATGCTACAATGTGGTATCAGAGTTCAAAAAATTTCATGTGGCATTTCCCAACAAGAGTCTGGAGATGCTACAATGTGGTATCAAAGCCCAATTTTCAACACTAATCCTGCATGGGTCATTTATCAGAACGTAGAAGTGAAACCACAGAGAAATTTTTAACAAAAATGTTGGAAAGAGTGTGTTTGCAACTTGTTTGATTAAACTACTACGGTGAAATTTGAGAAATTTCATCGGAAATTTGCAAGAATCAATCCCATAAACTAACAATATCCAATTTAAATCTTTAATTGGGAAAATCGAGCTTGCAGTTGGCTGAATTTTATGTTCACAGTGCGCCTGGGTGAAATTGGATGAAATTGTTTAAGTTTCCATTTTCGGTAGTGGAATTATGGAGAAATTCAACAGGAAGGGGGGTTCAAATTTTTTGTGCCAATGTTAAATTGGTGTACACGGGGCCGGAATTGATCGTATATATCTATACGCAGATCTTCAATGGTGGCTGATAAAAAAAAATAATAATAAACGAAATTGGGAAAAATCCCCAAAATTCTATGATAAATTTATGGGGATTCGATGAAAAAGATGACGAATTTCACAGGGACAAATTCAGTCATATGAAGTTGATATAGAGTTTCAATGGTGTCCATTGAAATATTTTTGAAATTAAGTAATATTGGGCATTTTTGGAAATTAAAAAAAAAAGAGAAATTCGAAAAATTTGGAAGAAAAACAAATTAGGTATTTTCCCGTACAATGACGTCAACATGACGTGGAGACCATGTATCAATTGATGTGGTAGAAGAAATATGCATACTTCCATTGTGGTAGGTACATGTTGTATGGGATGAAATTTTGAAGGTGATGTGGAGCCATGTGGCAGGCCAACTAGAATTTCCATGAAACTACGGTAAGATCTTGGAATTTGTCTAAGTGTTAAGACTATTGCAGAGTGCGGAGAGAATCAGGGTCATGGAAAGTGGTATGGTATCCCCACGGACCGCAAACTTACGGTAAGAAGTGGAAAATTGGCTAAGTTTTAAGCATTGGTTGAGTGGATGGGTGGATGGAGTTCTAAGAGTAAAAGAAATATGGGATCACCCGAACCCACGGTGAAATTTTGAAATTTGACTAAGTGTCAAGACTTCGCGGGTGTGAAGGATATTGCGGAGGTGATGAAGCATAAGAAAATGACCACGAAACCTCTTTGATATCTCGTATAAAATTAATAAGTAAAGGTGTATAATGGATATGGTGGAACACCACAGTTCCTTTTGAGGAGGCGAAAGTTATAACATGAATGAAATGGACTCATGAAACTGTGATAAACTGAAGAAAAGATTCTAAGTATGGGAGAAAGTTAAGGGAAGTGAAACATGAGAGTGTATTTTGGAGACACAAAAGTTCGAGGTAAGAAATGAATACCTTAGACCCGTGGTGAAATATTTAAATGGTCAAGATCTAATTTGAAGATAATGGGATGGTGGTTGAGAATTGAAGCTAGGATGCTCAAGGTAGTGAAATTATCTTCCCTATCATGCCATTAATAGTATTCTTGATCAAATAATTTGAAGGAGGAAATGAGAATTAGTCATGAGGATTCGTGGACAGTGGATTCCATGCATTCACTCAAGAATGTATAAAGAAAGATATTAAGAATTCACAAGAAATCAGAAATAAATTATTTTTGATAAAATTTTGAAGAACAAAAAGTTGTATAGATGATGGATTTGTTAAATTATTATAGCCTTACAAATATTGTTGCATACACATTTTGTAGAACCAAGAACATAATTCAACAGGAAGATCAGTAAACCAAGACATGGATGTTTCCCAAGGAACTTAAAATTATGAACATGAAGGAAGAATATTTGGTATGGGCGTGGATGCCGCAGTAACAAAATATAATGGGCATGGAGAATACGCAAAGGAAGAGAGAATGAACTTGGTAGAGACCATAATTTTTTTGCAAAATGAGGTCCAAAGTTATAAATATGATAACAAAAAACTTATGAAATCCAAGGAGCAACAAGAAGGATTTAACAACAAGTTAATGCAGAGCTTGGACAAAATAGAGAAGAAGATAGATAAGGATATTGATTCAAGCAAATCGGGGAGTCATCGGTCTCATAATGAGAGGAGAAGAACCAGAAGTGTTAATAGACATCACCATCACTCCCCAAGGAATTCAACTAGGAGAACACATAGTATTTCAAGTCCATGCCCTATCAGGAAGCATAAGAAGAAGTCTAGGGTGGATGAGATACATGGAGAATTGAATAAAATCAAACCACCTACATTTGATGGTGAAAAAAAGAAGGGTGAGGATGTTAAGACCTGGTTGTTGGAGATGAGAAAGTATTTTCAGTTGCATAATTAATATTCATAGGAAGAAGGAAGAACTGCCATATATCAACTCAAAGTAAAAGCGTCAATGTGGTGGGATCAGTTTGTGAAAGTGCAACACATTGATGAGAAAAATGTTACTTGGAGAGAATTCAAAATAAGTACTAACCAAACGATATTATGATAAGAAGATGAAGGAGTTCTTTGAACTCAAGCTTGGGAGTATGACCATAGATGAGTATTAAAGGAGGTTCTTAAAGATGCTAAAATATGTTTCTTCCATCAAGGATGAACAAGTTAAGATTTAGAGGTACCCGAGTGGGCTTCCATAATTTATCAGTGACAAGATACAATATCATGATCCCAAGACTCTAGTGGAAACCATAAGGAGAGATAAATTCCTTTATAGATCATCATAGAGGAAGACCAATTTTTCAAAAGACATGGGAAGAGAAGAAGAAGAGCAATACATACTAGAGGAGGAAGGGGATAAAACCACCATTCTTCCAAAATAATTATCAAGGATAGGCAACTCCTAAGGAACCCCAGATGACTGAAACAATGGGGAAAAGACCAAGGAAACCACCTAAACATAGTTACCAACTTGACGGGAACTCTACAGAGCTCTCATTTTTTTGGGGGGTCCAGCTTTTGACCCTGTTTTTAAAAATGGTGCTACCGGTAGTACCCCCCTTTCGTTTTTAGGTGGTTTTTGATATTTTAAATTTTTCTATCTACAATGTTTCCACATTATTTTTTTAAATGCTTATTTTTCATCTATTTTCAAATTTCTCTCTCTCTCTCTCTCTCTCTCTCTCTCTCTCTCTCTATATATATATATATATATATTATTCAACAATGTTTTTAGTCTTTTTTTCATGCTTCTTTCAATCTTAAATTTTTTTTTTACCATTTACTTTTTTGAAGTTACGATTTTTCATATAATTGTCTCCTTAATTAATTTATTGTTCCATATTTTTTTAAATATAGTGAAAAACATCATTTTTAACACATTGTTTACCATTACTTCAATAAATCGAAAAAAATTGTAGTTAACTAACACTATTTTTGAATATTTAGAAAAAAATACACATTTTATAGCCATATATAATAAAAAAACCTGTACATTTTGGTACATATTCCTTAAAATAACATGTCAAATAAAGCATTTTTATGGACATAATTGAACAAAAAAAGTCTAAATTTTATAAAAAAAATTCTTTCATATTTTTATACATTGAAGTAAAAAAATGACAATATTTAATAAAAATTTCCAATGTATAGTGATTCACATACAAATAAAATGAAAAAAAAACAATAAAAAGATTCATCACAAAACAATAATAGATACATCTTTATTCGTATTTTAAAATATGAAAGTCAAATCATTACAGTTATAACTCATCAAAAATTTGCAAAATTGAACATCGTCTTCAAAGGCATCTTTAAACTAATCAACAATATCATATATCCCAAATTCATCATTCTCAAGAGATACATTATCATATTTTTTGACATCATTTTGTGCTTCCATTGTGTCATTTTGTTCTTCCATTGGTTCTTTGATATATAGAAGTTCTCCAAAGTGATCCTTTCCAATCATTCCTTCTAATGACACTTGAGGTTCCTTTGACAAAATTTCCACCTTTGATTCACTAAAATCTCTTTTCCTCAAGCCAGCTTCTTGCATTTCATGTGGAAGAGCTAGAATAACATTAATTCTTTGTTGAATACAACTACACTACATTGGGTCACTTTCAATGGTTATGCAATTCCTTCCTTTCTATAGGCAACACGCTAATGTTGTACCTAATAACCAAATACAAAATAAATAATGAAGTTAGATACTGTAAAAAGACATAAATTAAAAATAATATAAGATTGAAGTATGATTTCATAAATATTAGATCATAATTCTTACCTAACCCTGATAAAAAATCCAAAACCCAATCTCCTTCATTTGAAAATTTATCTATAAGATAATTAATTAATGCTTGTGGTTTTTGATAAATGTTAACCATCTCTCATTTCAAATCTTTTTCCTCATATGTTAGCTTTCTAACCACAACATTGTATACCGATATACTACTAGGAGTCTCTCCATCATTTGCGTTGGAAATAATAGAATTATAAGAATCATCTTTTGTCCAGGTTGCAAGATGTATACTCTCAAACTCACATTTTAAATGGTTCTTTCTTGGAGATCTGAATATTAGGCTTGTGCCTGTAACATAAATAAGTGAAAATTCAATTAACTTGTGAATTAATAAAATTGTTTTCTAATATTAATTGCTAAACATACACTTTCAATATCTTACCAAATAAATTGCATCCTTGTATTTTATTTCCCCTTGAAGCTTGATTGTACTAATCCTTGTTGTGTGTCTGAATGAAATACTAGAAATCTCCAAAATGGTGATGTTGTAACTTCTGTAAATACCATAACCACTTTATTGAAATCTTGGTAAGTATAAGGCTCAGTATCATATCCAATGTTTGGGATATTATAACCATGAAGGATATCCACAATAACTAGGGAGCATTCTTTATTAGGAACAATATTTGAAAGTTTTTCACAATCACCTAATATCACTTTATATTGAACAGTGTTGAGCCCATTCCAAATGTAGTGATCAAGGGTGTCATCAAGTTGAACATTTTAAACACATCTCCTTCTTTCTGTTTCAAACTCGGCTTTTTGAATAAAAAATTTGAAAGTTTCAGGTACTCCATCTTCATTCTTCTTTGGCATCTTTAATGAAACAAACAAACATGTAGTTATATATCTATAACTATTAAAATATGAATAAATTAACTTAAAAACAAATAATATGAATGCAATAAATCAACATACCTTTTTGAGTGCAATAAAAAATTCTTTCAATACTACTGAAGAGCTTGAATTTGGATAGTTGAGTTTAACATCATCCCACCTTTGTTCATTCAACATCCTGACCATTTCCTCTTGTATTTTCATATACACCTTGTGACTAAATAAAACAAAAATTATGTTAAACTGATATGTTAAACTGAAAAAATAAGTAAATAAATAAAATTATTATCCTAACATAAATAAAAATAACTCAACAAATTTACTTTTTAAATTCATCACACATTTCTTCCATTGAAAATTCTCCCGACCTAACACATGATAATATAGTTATGATAAGTTTATCATCCTTCACTCCTTGTATTGATCTCCAAGGTGTTATAGTCATATCATCAAGAAGACTTTTTATGTCAGGACCTGTCTTACTTGTGCCACATATCAATTTTTTAGCCTTCTTAACTCTTTGATTTTTTATACTAATATTTTCTCATAGGGTGAAGATCTCATCTATAAAATCTCATACATGTCTAATTCTAAATCCCAATTGAAAATAGTTATCCACAGCTCTAAATATATCACTTCATTTACAATTTTTTTCTTTTGTATTTTCATCATCAAGTGGGAATCCTATTTCCATACAACATTGCTTCTGAAACTTAACATCAACATTTGATCTCTCCTCATGGCATATTTGAATTCATTATGGATAAATCTCACCCTTTGAATGAAGGTCATAGATTTTTTGTACTCATTTTTTGTGTTATGATCCCATGTCAGTAACTTTGCTTATGAATCCGTTAAACCGACATAGATTATGCATTTGACTGTCTCAAAAAGAGGATTATTGGGATATTCTTGCATTAATTCTCTTCTAGCCTCTGCAGAATGATTTCCTCCAATCACATAATATTTGTAGTCAAAACATTTTGATCTATCAAATTCTTCCCTCATAGGAACTTCCATTGGGTCAACAAGAATTAGGTATTCAACCACATGTGCATATGGATTGTACCTAATCAATGCTTTCAAATTGTGAATATGCAAGTGATGTGGTTTTCTAATTTGATATTTTTCCTTCCCTTCTGTGGGTTTATAAAGTTGTTTCACATTCAACTGAAATGTGTGGCCATCATCAACTAAGTTTGTCGTCCTCATTCTATTTCGAATGACATTTTGTGTTGTTTTCATAATACCATCCTCTAGATCAACACCTGGTGTTATTATTTCTATGCTACCTTTAGGACTTTATCTGGTGTTATTATTTCTCTGCTAAGGTACGAACATTGCCCAGTGACCACCATGGGCCAAAAATAATAAAATTTAAGTAAAAAGGATAAAAAATAAAATAAAAATTATACCTAAATTTAATCTTTTTTTTTTTTTTTCAAAAAATCTTAAGGATTTTGTTAATATTTTTTTGAAAAAAGTCTCATTTTTTTTTAAAAGTTGGGTATTTTTTAGAAAAAAAGTAGAAAACATCTAAACAAATTTAAGGTTTTTCAATTTTCGCATGAAAAAATATTATGTGATTGATTCAAAGATAATCTTATAATTGTTGTTTTGGTTAATTGTAAGAATTAAAAAAAACTAACCTTTGAAATGTTAGATTCTCCTCAGATGTCTTCTCGATGTTTCTAACTTGTAGCTTGCTCCAAATCCTAAAAAAAATACTTCCCAAGATATAACACAATATAAAAAGATAAAACAAGACTGTGTATATATAACACAGATGATATAAATTATTGTCAGTATAACGAATGTGGGATAAATACAAATTATGTATATTGTCTACATATATATCTAAAATTATATGGATCATCAATATGTTTAATAAATGTGGCATAAATGAATAAACATGATAAATATTGTATTTAACATATAAATAACAAAATAAAAGAGTAAAATTTGTTTTTAATTTTTAAGGGAAAATAAGTGAAAAAATGGGGGGAAAGACTTGAGGGGGAAATTTTGGAGGGAA